>JBAMBM010000688.1:1800000-1988407 GCA_037043425.1 Hirtodrosophila duncani | reverse complement strand
GCCACTATCTTTCCATTTTTCTTTACATATAAATATATATATACCCAATTTTAAATAAATATTGCATAGACCAACTACGAACTAGTAAGTCATCTTTGCGTTTGGTTATGCTATACCAATCCGGTTTCTCAATTGTGCAAGTTTTCGAAGCTCTTAATCTATAGCTTCTCCTTGGTCGCTACTGAGCGCTACTTTTGCACAATTGGTGGTTGCAGCTGGTTTGGTCTTACTCCAATTCAATTCCACATTCAACATTCCTCATTTTTGGGTTTGGCAAATGCAGAACAGATTAATCCAATATATTTAAAACTGCGCGTGCGCGCCTTATTCACATTGAATAATAAAAATTCCGCTTTCAGTTTACAAAGTTCATCAACAGGGGGCGCTGGATCAAAAGCAAATCAGATGCACAAAGGGACAATCAAGGGAATGACAACGAATTTTGTGATAACTCATTTTAAGGCAGGTAACTTCATGAGCACGACTAATTAAAAGCCTCAGGTTCAAACCTATTCGTCTATATTAAAGTCATACAGATTTCGTTTTCTCGTTAAAATTACAGCTAAATTTTGAACCGCAACCTACCCCACTTTGGAATAGTTTCAAGAGAGATAAACAAATGCAACTTTGAATTTCAAAGCTTTCTCTTAAGAGCACATCGGCACAAGCGAGCAGTGTGAAACTATTGGACTCTTCGTATATTCCCATTCCACAAATCTTATCAGCGAGTGAGCGCTGAAAATTTGTTCACTTTTCACTTTTAATATCAATTCTTAGCCATGAACGCCTCAGTTGGGGACTGCAAAGAGTGCCAAAAGGTTGTCAAACACAACATTTGCTTTATATGTTACAAAATGTCTGCGAATAGCATTGTACCCAAGACTGTTAATCCCGATTTGCAAAAGGAACGGGATGGTGCCAGTCTTAGCAGTGAGGAGTTCGCCATTTGGTGGGCAGGCGATGAGAAAACTCTTAAATTCAATAGAGAATGTCGTGAGTAAAATGTTTATGATAATAATCCAGTACCAAAATAAGAAAATCTATTCTTTCTATAATGCTTATTATTGTAGCTTTCGAGCAAAGTTTACATTTTTATTTTGTATTCGCGCATAATCTCTATAACCTTCATGATTAAGATAAACATCTGAGTCGATTTATATTTGGAATTAGTTGAAGTTATAATTGATACATAAGCGAATGATCTATCTCACTGCCAAATTTCACATTGCCTAATATTTGTAGATATTTTATATGAAAACATTCTAATAAAAATAAATGCAATATTGCCCTGCCGAATAAGAGTGTCTCATAGTCTCCACTATAGCTTTCCAACGTGTTTTACAATATAATCAAGCCATATATAGGTATGGTCAAGTGGAATTACAATGAGTGTTATGTATGTTTCTATGTGGATCAAAGAACTTCTCGATCACCGATCACCGCGGTGCACGCCAACAGCTTGCATTCATTTTCATCATTGCCTACAACTTCAACGTCGACACCAGCAGCTAACCAATTGCCGCTTGTGTGATTCTGGGGTTGGCGAAGGGGACAGTTTCCTCTCCTCCTCCTCCTCCTCTCTCTCTCTCTTCACTCTCTCTCTCTCTCTCTCTCTCAGTGTTGTGGGGCAGCGGCTACCTCACTGCAAATTGTATGTGTGTTCGTGTATGTGTCAGCTTTGTATACCAAAATATCATACACTTTGACACTCTGATTTTGTGATTCTGTCTTGAACATTTTGTTTGCTGCGGCTGAGATCTGAAATTTGAAAATGGTTATTGGTTAAGGACTCATTCTTTAGCAAGATGCAGTTCTCTGCTGTGGAACAACTGCCCAATCATGCTGATCATGCACTTCTTCTTTGTTTAGGTAAATATATGCAAAGAGATCTGGATCATGAGAACCATGCGCTGTTGTACTACAAATCTCACGAGGATATTAATGAGTTTGCCACCAAGACTTCCATAGAGGCAGCTAAGAAGCTGCGCAAACTTCAGGAGGAACGCAATCCTGGCGGCAGTGAATACTGGCCGTTAGTACCAAATAGTTCTTGTTCAACAACGAATTAGTAATAAGCCCATTACAGGACTCTCTATGAAGATCCACACTTGTGGGGTTCGGTGCTCGCTGGCAATCCCTTTGGAGTGATGTACTTGATGATGACCAAAGCTCTAAAGGCTCAGTGCACTCCCGAGCAGTATGAAGAGTTTGGCAAGCGCATAGAACGATTTGAGGCTTGCGGCACATACGCCCAGACAGAACTGGGGCATGGCACCTATTTGCGTGGCCTGGAAACCCGTGCGGATTACGATCGGGAAACCGATGAATTCGTGCTGAATACCCCAAAAATCTCATCATACAAGTGGTGGCCCGGCGGCTGTAGGTTTAATCCCACCTTGCTCATAAATTATTAAAACTTCTCCTCTGCTTTCAGTGGGACACAGTTCCAATCATTGCCTCTTGATGGCTCAGCTGTATATTAATGGGAAATGTAAAGGTCCTCACATGTTCTATGTCCAGGTTCGTGATGAGAAAACCCATGAGCCGTTACCGGGTGTTCATATTGGTGAGATTGGCAAGAAAATGGGATTTATTGGCGTCAACAATGGATTTTTGGGAATGAAGGATGTGCGCATTCCTCGTAATCGTATGCTGATGCGCCATGCCCAGGTCCATGCTGATGGAACGTATGTTAAAAGCCCAGCGGACGCCCTTACATACTTTACCATGGTGCGTACTCGTTGCGTGATTGCCAGAAATAACGCTCTAGCCCTGGCTATGGCAGCCACCATTGCTACGCGTTATGCAGCCGTGCGCAGGCAGAGTCCCATAAATCCCAAGTAAGTACTTGACCTATATCCTGGGTCTGCATGTGCACTAACTCTAACCTTGATAGCGCACCTGAACCCCAAATCATTGATCATGTGACCCAGCAACTCAAACTGTTTCCGGAGATTGCCACTGCCTTGGCATATCGTTTGGCCAGCGATCATCTTTGGAACTTGTACGATTTGACCTTAAGCGATATATCTAATGGAAAGTACGATCGTTTGCCGGAGCTGCACTCCCTGTCCTGCGCCCTCAAAGTGCTCTGCTCGAGTGCCTCCAGTTCGGGCATTGAGCGCTTACGTCTGGCCTGTGGCGGTCATGGTTATCTCAGTTCCGCCAATCTGTGCAACATTTATGCGAATGCCACAGCCGCTTGTACTTATGAGGGAGAGAATACGGTTCTCCTGCTCCAGATTGGTCGCTTCCTCATGAAGTCTTGGCTAGCCGCCCTGAGTGGAGCTCCCTTAGCTCCCACTGTCTCCTATTTGGCTGAGGTGCAAAGGAATCCTGACTTTGGCGTCTGGACTGGAACCTGGGAGAATATAGTCAAGGCCATGCATTACACTGCTGCCAAGTAAGTGAGTGGATCAATGAATCTTGAGCCTCTTTGAACAAATTTCTGGAATCCTTACAGCAAGACTCGATTGGCTTTCCAAAGTTTATCCCGCCGTCTGGCCAAGGGGGAGACAGAGGCGGATGCAGCCAATCATACAGGCATTGAATACACCCAGGCAGCCGAGGTTTTTATTTCCAAGATATTTTTCTAATTATTCAACTGGATAATCCTCCATGTCTGCCTTAGCTTCATGGTCGCGCTTATGTCTTCTCCTCGTTTGTGGCTGAGGTTACCGGCCCAAAGTCCAAGACCCGTTCGGTAGTTCTGAATCGCGTGCTGGAACAACTTCTGGAGTTATATCTGGTTAATGCCACACTGAAGAGCATGAGCGACATATTACGGGTGAGATCCCTATCCTTAATAAGTGACTGAAGCTAATTTGACTTAATATCTTTTTTGTAGTTTATCAGCTTGACAGACAGTGATCTTAGCCAGCTGCAGGATCGCTTGGAGGTCGCATTGACTAAGCTCCGACCCGAAGCTGTGGCCATTGTCGATGGCTTTGACTTCTGCGACTCCCAGTTGAATTCCACTTTGGGCTCCTTCGATGGCAATGCCTATGAGCGGATCTTTGATGCCGCCCAAAAGAGTCCAATGAATCAGAAGTCAGTGCCAAAATCTTTCCACGAACACCTGGGTCCGTTTATGAAGTCCAATATCTGAGTGTGTTCCAGCCGATCGCCATTATATTTCCAGTTAAGATTATATGTATATATGTATACACGATTTCTGTATTTCTCTTAAATATATATAGCATTGACGTTTGGGCGCTATTTTTTTTCCAACTATCAGATGATCTTTGCTCTCTCTTTGGCTACGCCAATCCGGTTTCTCAGCTGCGCAAGCTTTGCAAGCTCTTACTTTATACTTTGCCCTCAAAAGCTTTTACTTGGTCGCCACTGAGCGCTACATTTGCTCAATTGGTGTGTGCAGTTCTCAGCGGCTGGTGCGGTGTGGTCTTATTCCAATAATATTGTTAACAATATTGTGTGTGTTTTCTTTGAACAAAAATGTCGCATATTAAGAATCTAATACCCAAATCTGTGAATCCTGATCTGCAAAAGGAACGATCGGCTGCCAGTTTTGATGTGGAGGAGTTTGCGGCTTGGTGGCAGGGCGGCGCCGACAAGTTGAACACCAAACGCGAAGTAGGCAAGTGCACAGTGGTGAGAGAGTGTTGTGCTGATAAGAAAGTGCAAGCAATTTACTCGAAATAACCATAATATGTACGTGACCATGAAAATGTTTATTTTGGTAATAACCGGCGCAATCAGGGTCCAAAGAGTTGGCCAAATTGCCGGCAAAGTCCAAGAGATTTGTACTGCAGACTGTATAGAATGTTTTGCTTTGTTTTTTATACTAGCAACAGCTGTTTTCAAATTGATAGTGTTATTAAATTGATAACGAAATACAGATTGTTAACGCTCTCAAATTAGCAAGCCACAAAACAAAAGAACCACAGAAGCAGACTGAATGTATGATTAGATTAGTGTGTGTGTGGGGAGGCGGGGGCATTCAAATAGTAATCAGTGTTTATTATTTAATTTAGGCATACCCTTCAAATTGAGAGTCCATATATGAGGCTTCTCAACATTCAGAAAATATTATAGAATTTTGAGAAATTAGAAAAATTAGAAATTAGAAAAATAGAAAAATTATCATTCTTGAAAACATTTGAAAATTAAGATTTGAAAAGGATCAAGAATTTTCAACCTTGGTTAAGTTTTGACTATTTTTTTCTTGATTTAAGCACGAAATTCTTAAATATTTCTATCTGTGAGAAGATCCGCGATTGAACATCTGATTATATGTACAACCTTGACCTCCACAGAACGCGCTATCTTCAGCGACTTGGAAGATGGCTATGGCCTGAATCATGAGTACATGTCCCACGAGGAGGTCTACAATTCCGCTGTAAAGAAGGTGGCCGAAGCAGCCCCAAAGTTAAAGGCCCTGCAAAAGAAGCTCAATCCTGGCGGCACAGATATATGGCCGTAAGTATAGCCACTCTGAACCCATTCAAAAATTTTCTTCTATTATTTATCATCTGTTTTAAAAATGTTGATGCAGTGGTTGCCTGTTCAATGGACTGAGTCATGGACTGTTCCCTGCTCACCATCCCCTGACTACGCATATAACCATGTTTGTTGATGTGATCAAGGGCCAGGGCACACCGGAGCAGGTGGCCAAGTGGGGTCAGGCGGCTGAGAACTGCAATATAATTGGCACTTATGCCCAGACGGAGCTGGCGCATGGCACAAATGTGCGTGGCATTGCCACACGGGCTGACTTTGACATCAGAGGGGATCAGTTTGTGCTGAACACGCCTAACTTGGAGGCCTACAAGTGGTGGCCAGGCGGATGTGAGTAGGACAGATGTGGTTCGAGTGTTTAATATGCTTAGATTGCCTCTACATGCACTTTCAGTGGGACATACGGCTAATCATGCCATGGTGGTGGCTCAGTTGTACATCTCTGGCATCCACAAGGGTATCCAGATGTTTGTAGTACCAGTACGAGACCCAGAGACGCATATGCCCCTCAAGGGTGTGGACATTGGAGAGGTTGGCAAGAAGTTGGGCATGGCCGCTGTTAATCAGGGCTATTTGGGACTGACGGATGTACGCATTCCACGCACGAACATGCTAATGAAGTACGCCAAGGTGGATCGAGATGGCACCTTTACAGCCAGCCCCGCCTCGAGAGTCAACTATCTAACCATGGTGTACACGCGCTGTCTGATTGTGAATTTGAATTCAACGCTGCTGTTGGAGGCGGCCACCATAGCCACCCGATACTCGGCGGTGCGCCGGCAGAGCCCCATTGAGACGGAGTGAGTTATCCGAGATAAAAATTATTTTCCAATTAATTTTGTTACTTATTCTTTTAGCGCATCGGAGCCGCAGATTATCGATCATGTCACCCAGCGCCTGAAACTGTTTCCTGAGATAGCCGCCGGCATGGCCTATCACCTGGCCGCCACGTACATGTGGAAGCTGTATGACCAGACAGTCCTCGACGCCAACAATGGTAAATTTGATCGCTTGCCCGACATGCACGTTATGTCGTGCGCTTTGAAGGTTCTCTGCACCACAGATGGCTGTGCGGGCATTGAACGTCTGCGTCTCTCCACTGGCGGCCATGGCTACCTAATTGCGGCGAATCTGAGCAACATTTACGGCAATGCTGTGGCCGCATACACCTACGAGGGAGAGAATACGGTCCTGCTGCTGCAGATTGGAAGGGCCCTGGTCAAGGCCTGGGCTGCATTTACCCAGGGCAAGCCAGTGTCATCCTCTTATGCCTATTTTGAATTGTCCTCTCGGCTCAGCGAATTTCCCAAGTGGGACAACTCCTGGCAGTGCATTGTGAAGGCCTTGCAGTACACGGCAGCACAGTGAGTACCAGCTACAGGTGACCATTGACAGTTAAATTAACTGCTAACTTTGCAGCAAGACGCGCATTGCCTTTGAGAACCTGTCGGAGCGCATTGCAGCGGGTCAATCACAGGGTGTGGCGGCAAATAACACGGGCATTGAATTGACCCGAGCTGCCGAGGTAAGTTCCTGTGATTTCCGTGTGGTTCATTGACGTTATCTAAACAAATTGTTACTGCCTTTCTACAGCTCCATGGGCGCCAGTTTGTTTGCCAAACCTTTGTGGAACAAATTACCGGACCTGAGGCACAGAAACGTTCCCCAGCTCTGAACAAGGTTTTGGAAAATGTCCTCGAACTTTTCCTGGTGCAAACTGCACTCAATAACATGAGCGATATCTTGAGGGTAAACAGACCTAATCAAAGATTTGTTTTCTGCATTTGTTACGTTTGTTGTTTTCCAGTTCGTCAACTTGACCGACGCAGATCTTCGATCTCTTCAGAAACGCTTGGAATTGTCATTGGAGAAGTTCCGTCCAGAGGCTGTAGCCATTTGCGATGGCTTCGATTTCCATGATCGCGTTCTCAACTCTGTGCTGGGCAGCTACGACGGTAATGTCTATCCAAGGCTTTTCGATTCGGCCAAACGCAGCTCGATGAACCAGAAGCCCGTACAAAAATCATTCGAGACGTATCTGAAGCCTCTGTTAAAGGCCAATTTGTAAAATGTTTCATTCGTTGAAAGCACAGTTTGTATATATGTGAAATATAAATTCACAAGCTTGAGCAGGTCAGAGTTCTAGTGTTAATCTACTAGAATCTAAAGGTGCAGGTGATAATTAATCTAATTAAATGTTTTCTACAAGGAATTTCTTTTAATTATGGAGGTGTGTGTTTTCCTTTTAACTCTATATATATATATGTTCATGTTGACGGATCTTGAAAGCTTATATATATTTTAAGCCATACTACTTTCTCAATAGTTCTTATTTACCTTTTGAAATTGTAACTTTGAGATGACCCAAAAGCATGACAAGATAATGAAGTTAAAGCCTGCATAGTATAATGATGAAAGAATACACCAAATATTGACGATTTGGATTCGGAATATGTACTATGGACAAGTGTGTAATCCAATTCGTTTGAGTTCGTCAATATTTGGCATACGGAGCTGGCATATACACAGACCAGAGAACTGCGCATGCTTAGCATATGCCTTGCCATATCAAGGAAGCAGCCTCGTACTATTTGCATTTTCGGGAAACGCCGGTCGCAAAAAATTTCAGCTAAAACGAATGTTGATCTCGTACTGAGCTTGTCCGACTTTGTGATTTGTTGACGTAGAGATAGGGTGAGAGAAGCAGAAACCCTGGCAAGAGCCAAATTCGCATATATAGAGACACACACATAAATACAAACACAGAGGCAGACTGTTAGCTGCTAAGCGGCGCTAGCTTACCTCCCTCGCTACCACACTGCGTCGTTGCTCGCATCTCATGTCCTCCGCATCTCCCGCCTACCAAACCAAAGTAAGTTTTTGACAACTTTTTGATTGTCCACCTGTGTATGCATTGAGCGTAGCACAAAACGTATCTTGCTTCCATAGGTAAAGGCACGCGATCATGGATCGCAACATAGATACAGGCGACGAATTCAATTTTACACAATGAAGAGCGCAAATGCCGATAGCCGCTCGCTGAAACAATGATTTTGCAGTTCTTTGACACAGACACAAATAGATTCAAACACAGGCGGGTAGTTGCCAGGCATTCGCTGCCATCCTAATTTACCATTTCGACGACACGAAATCTTGATTGGCTTCGTATGTTTTGAGTTACGAGTTATGTAACTATGCGATCGCTAGTGGAGTGATCTGAACTCAAGAGTCGTGTGATTTTGAAGAAAAACTCTATAGATTACCATGTCTAATCAATTCATGTATCATGAAAATGTATCACGTGTCATTTAAAAATATAGGAAAGTTCTTGTCCTTCAAGATTTTGGGGGGAGCAAATCACAGGACTTAGCAGGTGTTTTGCTTGAACCCCTCAAAAACACACGGAAATCCCTACATACCCCTTTTTCGTACTACACAAATAAAACTATAAATTCAAGTTACACATTCATCTCTTAACAATCTTTAGAACTGAAAAGTCAAGATACAGGATAAACCTCTACGGCACACCTCAATTCGTGCACAGCCGATTGCCAGATCGACCCGGGGAATATATCGACGCTTGCTGGAAAACAGGCTCCAACCATTGGATCTTAACTTCTTCCTTAAACACATTTATAGACATTTTCCTTTATTTAAATTAGTTTTATATTATTTTTATTTAGCAAATCAAAACCAATTTCTCAGTACATTCAGCGCATTTAAAAAAAAACTAACAAACTAAACGCTTACTTAATAGAAAATTAAAACATTATGTAAAATTTGAGGGGGAAAAGAGACGTACTAGGTCGAGAGAAAAACACAAACGTAGTACGAGTTACATATCAAAAGTTTTGCAGTTGCGTTTTTTTTACAGTGTAGAAAAAGTTGTATTCAGAATTTGTTTAGTTGTTGTTGTTCTTCTGGTAGTTATGTGTGTGTGTGTGTGAGTGAGGGGGAGTTTTTAAATGGTTTTCCTTTGTTTTATTTTTATGTATTATTTGCTTAGTTGTTGTTTGTTATATGTCATAGTATGTATGCAGTATGTATATATATCTATATTTTTTTTCATTTATTTATTTATGCATTATACATAATTTTACACACACACACAGAGATGCATGCGGGCGCGCTTAATAGTATGCTATTAATATTATATTCACTTTTCGTTTTCGTAATGAAAATATGGCATGAGAGTTGTTAATAGAGAATGAAAAACGTAAGTATGTTTGTTGGGATGGATGTTGGACTAACAAGTAAAACAAATATTGCGGCTAATTATTGCAGTGTAGATAAAGGTAAGTGTGTGTTTGTGAGGATTTAACAAATTTCTTGTAATTGTGTGAGGCTTGTTTTTATGTATGTTTCGATTTAAAAACTTAACAATAAACTTTTACTATTGTTGATATATTTTTTTTAAATTAGTTTTCCTTTTTCTTTTGCATAAAATTAAACAATTGTCATAGAGTTTTACAAAATGTTTAACGTAAAACTAAATAAATGCACATTGAATTTAATGCGTTTCTTTTGATTTCGAGTTTTAAGCCATGGAAGCAGCACAATTGTGTCAAGCGCAGAAATATGTATTAATTGTAAATCTAAAAATTAATAATGAAAGTTTGTCAATTTTTGCAAAAACCAAATGAATAAAAGGATAATGTACAAACGCTTTTGATAAAACCACTTTCATATGTTTTTTTTATTTTCTTTCATTTTCTTGGATTGGTTTTCTTCTTTTTGTTTTATATAGAAAATTCAATAAATACGCTTCTTTTTTTTATAGAAAAAAGTAGAAATTTACTTGGGTTTTAGTTCCGTCTTTTTTTTTGTAAGATTTTTCAGGGAAGCATTTGCTTTTTGTTTTTTCTTAGTTTTTGCTGTTTTCTTTCGATTTTTCATATATATATATATATATTTTTTTTTTGTTTGCTTGTGATTTTGTTTGTTTAGGAATTACACTAATAATTACATAGTTATGCTTATGTTTAACTTAGAAAAAACATTTATGCTTCAAATTTCAATTCATTCATTTAATTATGTGTCACATTAAATATGTTAATAATAATTAATAATTGGGGTTCTTGCGGTTCTTGTAAATTGTAAATAATTCATTTAAATTAATATTCAAGTGTTGTTGCTGTCAGAGTGTCTATATGTGTGTGAGTGTGTGTGTGTAAATGTGATATCCAATTACATATTTGTGTGGTTTTATTCAGCTAACACATATATATATATATTTTTTTTTTATTTATTTAATATGCGCGAAATTTGATTTTCTTTTTTTTTATAATAATTTTGCGTTTACATCTATGTAGTTGTGTGTTATGTTGTATGCGTGTGTGAGTGACTGTTGTTGTTGGTTTTGTTTTTTTACTTTTATTTTGTTTTTTCTTGTTTGCTCTACATACTCATAATTAATTTGCTTAACTTTGCCCGCCCCTATATAATGGTTTTTTTTTTTACTATATTTATTTATATTATATATATAATTTTTTATTATATTATATTTCGTTTGATTTATTTTTATAGCTGATATATATTTATATATAATTTTCTTTTCTGTTGTTGCTTCTTGATTTTTCGTATTACACAATTTTTGCTTAAAACTTACTTAATTAGAAAACTTGCACACAAACACACACAGGCACGCAGAGTGAGTGAGTGTGTGTGTGTGTGTGTGCATGTGCCACTTTTAACTTACAGGTAAGTTAGAAATTTTTTTTGTTTTGTTTTTTTTTACCCCCTTTACGAAAAGTTGTGTGATTTCAAGAGTTGATTTTGTGTTGTTGTTGTTGTTCTTGTTTAGTTGTTGTTGTTGTTGTTGTGTTGATTTTCCTTGATGGTTTGATGCCTCGACGCGTGATTTCACGCAGTATATTTCAGTTGAGCTAAAACCAATCCAACTTCAAATGCTTGCTGATGCCTAAAAGCTTGCTCCTGGTTAGTGCTGTTGCGCTTCCTTCTAGGTGTTGCTGCTGTTCCTGTTCCCTAGTTCCACAGTTCTACAGTTTCGTTATCAACTTAATACCTGCGCGATGTACCATTATCTCAGGCATAAAATTCACGATTATTCGCATTTTTCGCATAGGAATTGTTAGCTGGCGAACGCTTTGGCTCATCCAGCGCATAGGAGCCTTCGTCCTTTTTCCTCATGCGATATACAATGAACATGACCACAAGTATGGCACAAAGCAGGCCAACCACGGCGCCACCAATGACAGCTGTAAATGACAGATAAAGCGTTTAATATAGTTTGTACTGTATGAATAATGTGTGGCATAAGGAGATAATCAGATGTAGAAATCTCAGATTTTGTATAATCCGACCTGGCTAAGTAATGTGAAAGTTGGAGAGAATGAAGATAGCGAAAGGTGTGGAGAGGGTGACTTCTCTTGAGCTGTTTTCAAACAGGGGTCAAACAGAGCCATTAAGCCCCAAGGTCTGATCTCTTCGTTAGCCCAGAGAACCTGAAGCTGCCTTTACTGATCGTGGCGGACTTTGATTAGGAAATGCTGTTTGGACTCTTCAGTTGTTGCAGCTTAGACTCTTCAGTTGTTGCAACTTAGACTCTTCAGTTGTTGCAGCTTACGTTTCTATAGAAACGCGAGGTTTTTGAACCATTTTTGGAAATAATCGGATTGTAGATTCTCTCTAATTTTCATAAAAATCTCAGCTTCTTATATCTGAATATCCCTTGGTCAATGTCAATCCTGCTACATACCTGCCAGTATGCCGGGCTGGGCAAAGAAGCTCGTCGTGCGATCCTCGTCGCTCATGATGACCACCTCGTTGCCGTTGGTCCTGTGCTCGCTTTCTTTTCTATCTGATGGCTGGCTATTCACGTTCGTATTAGGATTCAATTCGTGGATGTTGTTGTTGTTAATAGTGCTGCCGCCTCCCGCTGTATCAAAAATAAATGAAGTAAAACAAATGTCGCAAAGTGTTAAAAATTGCCTGCAGGCTTATCCAAAAAAATGTGTGAACAAATATGTTTGCATAAGTATGTATGTATGTATGTATGGATGGCATAACGTGCAGAAAAACCAAAAGAGAACACAAAGAATAAATTCAAAATTATGTTCTGTGAGTGCTTTGAATGTGTGAGTGTATTATGTGTTAATGAGCTTGTTTATGCAGGTATTTACAAGGCTGGCTGGCTGGCCGCACAATGATGGCGGTGCTACGGTTAGTTGATTTAACTCTACGTGCCGTAACAACCAATTACAAGTACAATTACAATTACACAACTTATTACAATTTCCTTTGGCTTAAGCAACTAACTACAATACATATTATACTCATATAAGGCAACCCAGTACATTTCTCTAGCACCATCCTGTAACAATGTGCTTGCAATTTCAGTCTAATGAGCAGACGAGTAGTAGCACAGCGCAGCGCAGCGCAGCACAGCATAACTTTGTGGCCGCATTTGGGCAATTGTTTATAACTTTTTGCCTAGAAACTTCAATTTTCTTGGGATTTATGGCGTACAATTTGTGACCCAGTTTTAAAGCTACATTTGCATATTAAATATTTTAATGAAATGGCCAGAGGACCGACAGCCCCCATTCATAGCCACTCCAAATCTGAGCCGAAAAGTAGGCAATGGTTTTGCGCTGTGCGCCTGCTCCCGACATGGCATGAAAAACATGTCAAAGCATTGAAAGCCAATTAACTGTGATGCTAATGATTTTTAATTAATTTAATTGGCATTGCATCATAGCCTGAGGGAATTGCCCCTGGGTTTTGTTTGTGTACGTGTGTGTGTGTGTAGCCAAGCTTACTGATATTAATCCCAGGACTTTACGTAATTGTTGAGCTCGTGTTCTTGAGTGGCTGCTTGAGGGCCACCTTCCACTTCTTTCAATTCACAATTTACGATTCGCTTGCTGCCGTTTCTAAAGACAAACAAACAAATTGCTTGTTTAGCCTTTCTACTTTGTTTGTTCTTTTGTGTGTGTGTACTCGCTGCTGAAATTCAAGTGGGATCATAGTCCTATTAATCAACTAAGGCAGGGCCGCACAGTGGTCCAAAAGAAAAACTAGTTGTCGATTGATAGATAAATATATATTTGTCTTAAACGAAAGCATATCTTGATAGGTGTTAAATGACAAAATGATAATACATTCTATATGCACTAGTATATCCTATATGCCCTATACTTTTTGTAACGCTCGATACTATAAAGTATATATATTTCCTTATCACCAAGACAAACCAATCGAGTCGATCAAATCAAAATAAATTCCCTATCTAAACACTGTGCAGCGACTGCTTCTATAGAACTCTTTACCTGACCAATTCATGTTGAAATTGTGATGATTTCTTATATCTGTTTGCATTAAGCTGATTAAATTATTGCCAAGCATTCTTGAGAGCGTTAGTAGCTTAAATAAAAAGCGAAATACTTCTATTGAAAATTGACAGCTGAGTAGATACAGTTGCAGCTAATGCCGTAAGCTGTTGATGCTGCTGCGTCTGTCTGCTGATGCTGTTGCTGCATTTCTCAAGCGGAAACTATAAATATTTGTTCGTAATGCGATTTCACAAAGGCAACTGGCAAACGGCTAGCTGCTTGGATTCATAGACAGATACATATATATCAATATATATAGCTTAGCTTCGTAGCAGATTCCACATTTTGTTTGCCTTCAGTCAATAGAGGTGTGGCCTTAACAGTTTCGATTTGATTGAAAATATGAAGTTTGTTGCTTTGATTGCTCTGAGCAAGGAGGATTTGGAATTGATGGTGAAGCACCACTTTACGCTCTTACTGACACGCACACTCACACACATGCACATTATTTGTGCAGTGCCGTAATCAAAGGGGTCGGCTCCATTATGTTTGGTCAACTGTACACGCAATCATAACTGGCGACAGGCAGCATAATTATTGCTTTTGCTGTGGCGTTTGCAACACATCAGCACATCAACATCAAAGCAGCACATAAATCCTCAACCCATACAGATTGCCACACGCATATGCACATTGCCATTAGGTAGAGCAGAAGTTAAACTACACTGAGAGGTTTGCTAAACTATTGTGTCTGATCCAAAATGGAACATTCCTATTGAACTTTCAAACTTTACTTTAGTTGGACTATTTTTCTGAGTGTAGTATTTGATGTTGTCTGGGCTGGGCTGGGTTGGTCTGGGTTGGGTTTTAAGTGTGCGTTGCTCGGTCTATAAATAGTGATTGTCAACAGCAAGCCTGAAACGGGCCAACGTATCGTATGAGCAACAATGCAAAGGGCTGGAATTGTAGCTGCTGTTCTGTGCCTCAAGTAAACCGTCTACAGTTACAGACACCCACTAATGGGTGGCAGAGGCCAGAACTAAGCTGGACTGGGCTGAAAGTCAGCCAAAGGCTCAGTGATTTTTCATGTGAAGTGCCTGTGAAGCGCGCCAAGTGTTTTCCACTCAATGGCAGCAGCAACGGCGCACAAAATCACTGGCATGGCTTAGTGAGATTTTCAAAGCGCACTCTTGGGGAGTTGCTCCAGAGCGCACAGAGGCCTCTGATGGTCTGATGTGTTGCGGTGGGGTGTGGTGTAGTGTTGTCTGCGTTAATGGAAGTTTATTCCTTGGGCAACAATTGCAAAATCCCCCAAGCACCCCGAACGCCGCCACTCGATTTGATTGAGGGTTTAGCTCTGCCTTAATGCTCGCGGCTTAATCGATTGTTAGGTTATGTGTTGTTTTGGGAGCTGTTTGACTTAGCGACCATGAAGCAAACACAGATAGGCATCAAAATTTATAGCCACCAGAGGTGAGTTAATTAATCATTGATTGCTCTGGTTGAGAGAGTTATGGCTTTAAAATAGGAAAGGGCATACACATGCAGCAAAAATTCAGAGCCAGAGACTTGCACAATCACAGTTTACTCTTGAGTTCAGCGAATGCATTCGCATTCTGTCAGCGGTATGTGATAAGGCGATCTCATTGATTTCTATATCATCAGAAAAAACTGAATAAGGGAGAGGCGTGTTTGTGCGAAGAGGACAGTTTTCGGCTTTTAATACGGCTTCTGTTTACTTTCTTGCCTTCTCTTTATCAATTTTGTACGTCAGACAATCACAAACTCAGACGTGATCGATTTCCGTTTTCTCCTCACATTTTAAGGCGACCTTCGTTGAAATGAGACCGCGAGGTGATGCGTAGGCAATCACTGGTGCAGTCCACTGGTGGGAGGGGTATAGGTAGAACATGAAGTTAGTGACATCTTCCTTGCTTGACGGAGATATAAATCTTAAACTACTTTAAACTAGCACAACAAGAAGTTAAGCCTCTTTGCATGTGACTATACGTGTGCTGGCTGCGCTGCCGGCCTTTATATGATACCTTTTTGAAAGTTTCCGCCATCTGATTTAAATAATAGACTAGCCCTAACTTAAAATTTAAAGAGATGTACTAAAGCAGGAAACGATTTGTGCATTTCTTAATAATAATAGTAATATTTTCTATTTAAGAGCCAGCTAAAGGAATGAAGTATGAAGATGGCACGGAGTGCAATTGTTTTTATGTCCCAGCGGGTGGGTGATTTCCCTTTTATGATCAAATGAATGCCAGCAACAGGATGTAAAACAAATGAATGAATGAATGTATGAATATGATAATGGGGGGGCATTGTATGCATGAATGTGTGCTTATATGAATGCGAAAATTGTATAAATTGTATAAATTATTTTTTATTATTGTGAAAATGTCAAGTATTTTATGGGGACACAGACAAAGAGATGTGTACTACAACAGAGAGAGAGAGAGAGCGAAAGAGAGGGCATATGTGTGTGTGTAGAGAACAACTCCCGTGGCGACATTGTAGTAGAGTTTTCAACGCGAACCTTTTATAAACTAAATTAATCGAAAATGAAAAACCTTGAATGGGGCTTTTAAATATACAATAAGCTGCTATAATATTCAACTGAAAATTATAATTAATTATTATATAAATTAATTAAATGTATTTGTTGTTTTCCAAACTAATTAAACTACAGCAACAACGATAGCAAAATTGCCAATAGAAATTGCTGTGGGCCGCCACAAAATGGGCTGCAATTAAATGGGCAATTTTGCATCGAAAAACTGTTCAAAACCCAATTGATAAAAACCAAAGCGCAAATGGACCATGTGAGGTAAAAGCATAAGGGCCACAAAGAGCAGCCACAGAAACCACAAAAACACACACACAGAAATGCACTGCGAGAAATTGCCTGCTGCATTAAATGTTTGCAACAATTTCTTTTCTTTAAAGAAAAAATGTTTTCTATTTATTTAGATTATTATTTTTGATCATCATTTTGGATACATTTGAAATCCATCAACATTTTTCTTGCAGTGCATTTCTCTATATGCTTTTCATGGCCATTTTGACACATGGAAAACATGCCATACACAATAGATACTTCAACATAAAAACAAAAGAATACAAAATACAAATGTGCAAAGCAAATATGTGGTAAAAATAATAACAATGAAAATATAGCAGTGGAAACGCAAAAGCTTTTACAGAAAGCAAGGGACAAAAGGACATTACGATAAAAAACATAACATAAACAAATATAAAAGAAAAGTATATACTTTAGAATAAATTCGTGTAGAAAACGTAAAAAGCAAAATCATAAGCAACAAAGAGCAACAATACAAAGGAATGAACACAAAGAACAAAAACAATAAATAAAATGAAAGAAAAACCACTGACGTTCGCCTCCTCCAATTGCGTTGCCATTTGCATCTGTATGTGTGTGGCCGCCATTGGCCTTGGGCACCGTGATGTCGGTGATGTCCGTGTACAGGCCATCGTCACCATCGATGCCGCCATCCTCCTCATTGCCACCATCCACATCAATGGTACGTTCATCGCCATCCCCATCCTCTGACTTGTGCGGCTTCACTTCATCCAAATGGCTATGCTCTACATCTGGATGATCAATGGTCAATGTATCGTCCTCGTCAAATACATTATCATCGTCATCATCATCATGGTCATTATCATCACCGTCGCCATTATCATCATCATCATCATCATCACCGTTGCCATCATGACCGCCATCGCCGCTGCCTGCATGGGTATCTTCCAAGTCTTCCAGATCCTCATCATCATCAGTGATATCGGGCAAAAACGCTCCGACCGAACTGTTGACTGTTGGCATCGTTGTCTGTACATGGGATTGATTGCTTTGGGAACTGGAGTTGGATGTGGAGCTGATTGTGGAACTGGAACTGGAGCTGGAGCTGATTGAGGTGGTGGTGGTGGTGGTTGTGGTGGTGGTTGCGGGTTGGGCTGTAGTCGTTGTTTTGATCGTGGTGGTGGATGTGGATGATTGTGTTGGTGTGTGAGCTGCTGGATATAAAGATGTTGTTGTTGTTGTGTGTAAATTGTGACTGTAGTTGTGATTATCGTTAACATTAACGCTACTGATATTATAATTATGATTATCGTAATTATAATTATTGAAATTATCAAGTTGATCTTTGCTGTGGAGAGAATTGTTGATGGGTGTGGTTTGTCTTATGATTGTTGTTGTTATTGTTTGTGGTATTGGTGTTGTTGCTGTTGTATTGCTAGTGGTAGTAGTGGTTGTTGGAGAAGGTACTTGTGGTGGTTGTTGAGTGGTTCTTTCAGAATCGTTGTTGTGGTGGTTTTGGTGGTGGTTTTGGGCATTTACTATAATTGTACTAGCTTGTTGTTGATCTTTACCGATTGCATTAATGCCAGTGCCAATGCTATGACCACTGATGTCACTACCACTGCTGATGATGCCGTTGTTGTTGTGGTTGATGTTGATATTATTAAGATTATTATTATTGGCTGTGGTGCTACTACCAATGATTGTGCCACTATTCGTTTGATGGATATTATTATTATTGTTGCTGTTCTCGATTTGATTGTGGTTGACTCTACTGGAGATGAGGTCGTTGTTGTTGTTGCTGTTGTCGTTCGAGTTATGCTTACTATTTGTGTTGCCACCAATTTGGGAGATGCGCGTATTGTGCGAACCGTGCGAATGGTGCTCACTTATGGCGTCCTCGTCATCGGGTCCAAAGCCAGAGCCAGAATAGTCCGGATCCTTCTCTAGATCGTCGTGTATCTGCAAAACAGAATTGAGAAATTGAGAATTCAACACAAATTCAAAAGCAACAAATGGCAAATATTTTCATTTTCATTGCAAATTATGTATGTTTATGTCCTCTATCTATGACGATGAGACTATGTCCTTGACTTACTCCAAGCCAGACAAAGCCATACAATGGCAGTTGTCATTAGTGAAGCAGCGGTAGGGTCTACAGTCAGGGGATTGGTTTCTGCCCTCTGGGGACACATTTATATGGCCATTGTCTGACAGCAATGCTTTCTCATGTTATTTTGCGGTTTATTTGGGCAACGGAACGATGGAAATACAAGCCAACATATACACACACGCCCACAACTACACGACACTATACATACACATATGAGCATGTGGTCTGCCACCGCAACAACAACTGTGACCAATTCCAATTGCCATGGCAGAAAGACTTTTGGCTTTACAGGCTTTCTTCTTTTTAGCTTTGGTGTTGTTTATTTACTTTAATTTTCGCCGCCGTATTGCCTTTTGTGCAATAAAAATAAACAATCAGACGACACACAGACAGGCAGACACACAGACAGACAGACAAACAGGCAGCCATACAGACGACAAATATAAAACTTAATTGAATTTGTTCACGCGTTATGAAAGGCCAACAAATGTCTATGTACGAGTGTGCGCTTGCTTTTGGCTATTGGCCAACTCTAGATACACACTTGTTGGCCCAAAAGGGAATGCCTGTAAAATAGCAGAAAAAAACTAATTAAATTGAGCTTTATTTGTGGAGTTGTTGAAGCAACAAATTGTGTACTTAAACTAAGTCGTTGTAGCTTGAAGTCGAGGCAAAAACATTCAAATACAGCACATAAATGGCACTTAAAATACTACAAAATAAATTTGCTAAGTTTCATTAAGCCGCTTAATATATGTAAATGAATAACATGAATGTCCACAGCACGATGAAGCTATGACTGGAACGAGTTTACATTTGCATAATGGGTTAAAGCAGCAAACTATAATTTAATAAGTTTAAAGCCAGGACAAAACGAAACATTGTATCCACATATGGATACATTGGGTAAAATTAGTAAAGAAAACGAAGATGTGTTTAGAGAATTATCTTGAACATCCTAGACTTTACAGATGAGTTATTAAAACATTCAAATTTTGAATATCTTGAAGTTGTTGTTGGACCAAAAACTCATCAAAATTAGTTGTAGTCATTTCATTCAACGTTGTATCCAAGTATCAAGCATGAAGCCAAGAGTAGCTTAAACATTTGGTTGCTTAGATTTGTCAAATCTCTTGCATTTGCTGTTCATTTCTCTCGTATTCATACACAAACTTGTATTGCTCCTAGACATAACTCTTTTATCGCATATTTTGTATTGTAATGCTTGAGGCTGCTTGAGAACATTAGATCAGGCGCACTTAGTCTCATCTTCAAACCACACAATATTAGTTTTAATTAAAAGGGTTTGACCGAAAAATAAACACGGAATAAAGCTAGATCGGGTGAACTAAGGTTTCTATAGTAAAAACATTCGTTAGTGGAACTATATTGTAGCTAATATTGATATTAATATATGATGATATGATATGATTGTACGACTTTGTATTCTGACAGAGAACTGTCGTTAGAATCCTAATATATTTAATGCGAATGACTCGTGTTGGTAGATAGTCATCACGAATTTGTGTTCCTCACATACTTGTTTATTAAATGAAAGCTCTGCACATTGTCAGAGAGCAAGAGTGAGCGGTGTCAAGAGAGCATGGGATCTCTTCATTGCCGGCCCACGTTAAAGCATTCTTTCTCTTTCTATTGCACACTTTCATAGGGAAACTTTTAAATGTGTTATAAGTTTATACTTATTTTCTGATGAATGATTCCGCTCTCATGCAGGGCTTTATATCCTGAATTGTTCTGTTCTTCTTAATTTTCACTCTCTTTATTTTGAATATGCATTTTAAATAATTTTGGTGTAAATATAAAACCCGCTTTGGCAAGTCAAAGAAAGTGATTTGAAATATCTTTAAGAGCGTAACCTGAAATAAGCCCTAGGTAAGTTCTATGCGTTATGAGGTCCATAACTAGGCAACGAATCGAACGGCTATATAATTTCATTTAAAATAATTTCCTTTCATTTTCATATCTACTTTTAAGCATTTCTTTACAATTATGTTTTTCAAGTTATGCTCTTAAATTTGTAAACAATTTTAATTGTAAGAGTTTTTTTTGTTTGTTAGTAACACGTGCCCAAAAAATGTATTATCCACTCACAGATACAACAAGCAGCCGCAGGCTTGGCATGAAAAAAGAGAAACGTATAATGAAATTTCCTGGTAATACGCTTAAAGCAAGCTGTACTTCTGCTTTTTCTCCATATATTTTTTGGCTTTTATTTTGGTTTCGCTGCCATTTAAATTAAATTAAAATATTTGCATTTTGCAAATGTTGTTGCGTATACGCAACGTTTTCGTTATGTGCACCGCTGCCATGGCTATGGCTATATTTTATGGACCAAGCGCTGTTTGGTGGCAAATAAATTTCTTGCCCGGGGTGAAAGAGATATACAAATATTGTGGCTTATGCAGCATAAAGCATCGAGAAGCATTTGGCTAAAAGTGGCTATAAAGTATATATAAGAGAAGAAAAAAAAGTATTTTTCCACTCGTTTACCCGAGCGTCATATATTTTATTGTGCAGCTTGGCGAAAACACAACCTACTGCCACACTTGATGGTGGTGGTTCACTTTCAGCATGAGTTTATTTAAAGCGCTTTTCAAACACTGCGACGCTAACGAGGAACTTTTGCTGGTTTTCGCTTTGCTGCCATTCCCCTGGCCATGCCGTGCCCCTTTGCCGCTTTTCCGCTTGATTTATGCTGCAATTAGAAGAGGCAATGCAGCGGGCATGGCCTGTTACAGTTTAGCTAAAGTCAACAACCAGGCAAACATTTTTTTTAAGAGGATTCTAACAGTTGGAGCTATCATCTATCTACTTATCACATTTAAGCCATATATAGTATATAATAGGACGTTAGTTAATATATATTACATTAGTTGGGCGATGGTCAATTTATTTATTTCAAATTATTCACCAAACTCTAGCTAAACTATCTTCCCTTGAAAACACAAAAATGTTATGGAAAAGATCCCAGAGTAGTGGTGCGGCATTTGTTGCATACTTTTCGGCGCTGCCTTTAAGTAAGCCCATTTACTCACACAACTTGGCCAAATTGCACTTTCCATAGTTGTGGGCTACGCTTACTTAGAGCCCGTTCATGGTTGACCTCTCTCTCTGGTCTGGCCTCATTAAAAGTGGCCAAAATAAAAACTTTGCCACACTTCGATCGATAAGACGTGGCAACTTTTGGGTAACAACTGTGTGCAACTCTGCCATAATCGCACACACACACACACATATAGATATGTATATGCACATACATATATGCAATGTGAATTTATGCAATAAATTGCTTTGTTAATAAAATATGAAGACGAGAGAGCACGGCTGGGCCAGCTGGATAGCAGATGCTGCCAAACAGTAGCGGCGGCAGCATGGATGTGGGTCATGTATGAATTTAAATGATGTCATTTGGTTGGTGGGTTCTGTTTGGGTTGGACTGCTGTGGCACCTGCTGCTGCTGCTGCTGCTGATGTTCCTGCTGCTGCTCCTGCTCTGCTACTCTTGTTGGTGCTCTTTGGTCGCCCAGGGATGCTGAGCGGCATTGCTGGCCAAGCCATTTGATGTTAAATATTTCTGCACTTTCTGCATTGGGGCATTAAATTTGCATTTGCCTGGCAGCAGCAGCTGGCCAACATGGCGTATGCTTGACACCATTCGGATTCTGATATATGCAGGACAGCGAAAATGCAACAAAAAAAATAAAGGAATAGTTTTTAATAAGAAAACTGCAACGAATTCGTTTAAGAAAGTTTTTTGGCAGACATTATGACTTTGCCAGAGTTCTTTTTTGTTGCAAAGTGAAAAACAATTGTTGTTGTTGTTGGTGGTGGTGTTATGGGGCAACTAACTTTCTCAAGAAAGTTGGCGCAAATTAAAAAGGCAGCGGGCAAACAAAAACAACAATGAAATGCAACAACTATAAATGAATAAGCAAGAACAAAATAAAAAGAGCGCCAGCAACACAACCTTGGAGCATAATGAGCGCAAATTGTGTCAGCCAGTGCGTTCAACTGAAACATTAAGGGGCGGGGGCGGGGGCCGAAAGAGCAAGCCTTTCTCACGCTTCATGCATAAACAAAAAGTTGATGCTGAAGCCTGATGCCTGATGCTGCTGCACTCTATACACTATGTGTCTCTGTGTGGGTGTGTTGTGCAGGCAAGCATTTTCCGTTTCCATTTTCCTTTGCTTTTTTTTTTGGATACCCGTTCGTTCTTTCAGTTGTTCTTTGTTTCGTTTTTTCTTCTTCTGTCAAGTTGGCACAAACATCAGACAAGTTGTCATGGCCTCCAGAAATGTTGCTCTTCTTGTTGTTTTGTTCGCCTCGCTAGCTTCTTTCATCCATCCTGCATGCATGAGCATAATTAATGAATGGAATTTCGTTTAAGACTGTGTTGCAAACTTATAAATAGACATGGGAATTACACTGAGATGGAGCAACTTTTCCTCCACACATATACAATACATATACAGACTCAATTGGCAAAGACAAATCCAGGGATAGGCATGCGCGTGCTGTGACAAAGTCTCGTCAAAATAGCGATTTGCAAATAAATTGAGTCTAAAGGCAGCGCGTATGTTTTCGATTTGTTTGGATTTGTTTCTTATTTGCTTTTATTTGTGAAATCTGCTTAGAATTTATATAAACATCCTGAACATTTCGTATAGTATTTAAGGTCAACCAAGCATTTCCTTCAAATACTTTTAATGGTAATTTTAAAGTAGATGTGATTGTCGATGCTTGGATAGATATTTTGATAGGCTATTTTGAACTCCTATAGATACTTTGGCAGTCTTTTGTAATAGTGAAGAGGAACCAGATTCGTCAGCATAACTGTTGTTTGTTAGTCATCAACGTGCATCACTCGAAACTCATTCGAAGTTCATTTTCCCCAAAGAGAGAGAAACACTGAAAGGCGACATGAAAGAATATCATTGGGTATGTCTAAAGACCTTCATATTTTCGTATGCAAACACCTAAAATTTATAGCTTCATTTGTTTAGTTTTCTTCGGGGATATAGGAAACATTCAAAGGCTCCTAAATTACAGGAGAAATAGATGCAGAATTATCTCCGCTTTCAAATGTCGCAACAATTAGTCAAAAGAAGAAATGAATCTATTAGAAATTGAACTTGTTATCTATCTTCTCACAAAAGTACATAGATGCACATAAAACTTTCAGTGTTTACGCTTCTTTTCATCAAATTTCCAAATATTTCTATGACATCGTCATTCTCAATTTCGGGTTAATACACAGCTTCCTCCTCACAGAAAAAAAAATGCTCCTTCACAGGTATTCCAGGACATCCTCAAAGTGCTCATCCCCCTTGTTGTTGTGTGAATTTGGCCGGTTTTGGTAAACTTACGACAACAACAAAAACAAACTTTTTGAATATGGCCAAAAGTTTGTTCATTTTTTTCTTAAATTTTCGTTGTTGCTGTTGTATTTGTTGTTTGAAAAGTTGTCCTAACGAGTAAATTGTCGCTTTGACAACATTCAAGAGTGCGTGACTTGTGCTGTTGTTGGCTGTCGTTGCGAAAGTACACTCGTCGTATGAGTATGACTATTGTTGCTGAAAATGTCAAAAAAAAAAAAACAAAAAAAAAATGCCAGTTGTTGGGGAAGTTTTTTCTTTCCCCATTTCTCTTTCGGTCATTTCGACAGTCATATGTTACAATTTGTGACTTGACTTGAATGTGGTTGTTGCTTGTTTTGGCTGCGCTGTTTATTTGGGCGTGTGTATCCTGATCAAGAACACCCCCCCCGCTAGCCAGCCGCCTCTCTCATTTTGCATAGAGCTGGAACACTTTTTGTGCAAATCCAAAGTAGCCTGTTAAACATTTGCAGGAAATGGCAAAAAGTTTCTGTGAAAACCACAATTCCCCAAACCCCCAACCCAGTCAACACTGACTGTGTGTGCAAATTTATAGCCCGGCAGGCAGGCAGGCATTGGATCTTTGTTTTCTGCATTGGCAGCTTCTGTCTGATTCTGTCTGCATAGTTCCAATAATTGCATAGGCAACTGTTTGCTTGTACTCTCGCCCCAGGGATAGGGGTAGGGAGGGCTAAGAGCAAGAGCACCAAAAGGGTGAAATAGTTCTAATTTATTTACAAGCACACACTTGCCCCGCCGCTTTGAGCCTCTCTCGATAGAGAGACGCAGCTCAATTTTGCAGCTAAAAGATATCTTACGGCTTATTTAGACAACGAAATTGAAATTCGTTTCCGTTTTCCGTTTTCATTTCCAGTTCGTTTCTATTCGCCATTGCTAAAGCATTTTTCTGCGTTCTACAAAGTTTTTAGTTCGGGTTTCTTGTTGTTGCAGCGCTTGCTTGGAATTGACCATTGGGATCATCCGTATTTTTTTTGCTCATTCCTCCTTGCTTGGCTGTGATGGGCTGTGTCAGTGTGGCCCAGTTTTGTGGGCTGAATTTATTTTCTTATGCCCGTTTTTATTATCAATCACTTATTATTTTTGAATTGGCCATTTACATTTAGATTGAAGTAAGAGCAGATGTAATCCACAATCAGCAGAATTTAGCTATAGAAAACATTTCAAGAAAACATATTTCAAGGGTTTCTTGCCTTTTGGGTGATTTGCAGAATATAATTGAATATTAGAAAGCATAAGGATGGATTATCGGACCAACTTTAAAGAGATGTTTAGCTAATTATTTATTTTTCATAGTTTTTATTCTTTAAGAACTGGCCCAGAATTGGCTGGCGAAAGCAGAGAATGAATAATCGTATTATGAATTCAACCAGCATTATGAAAATGCACAGCTTTGTAATTGTTTGTATTGCTTTGCTTATAAGTATGTATTGTCTCTAACAATTTTGTACTTTCAGCTCTTGCTGATCTCACATAATCCAGGTTGAATCGATACGTACATTGTTGATAGGCTTAAAACTCTCAAGAACATACATATGTATCTTCCCATAGCAGTCTCTAATCGCATAATTTGTTATATACTGGCTTGAGTTGACGCTGCGCTGTGCCGCAGCTCAGCACATTAATTCAGTCGCAAATAAACCCTTAAAGACTGCCTCAATTGTCTCTAATTCTGACAACGACGTTTCACTTGTGATTCACAACTAAATGTGCATACAAAGTTTCAGCTCAACTGTTTTCAAATTCAGTTCCAAGTTTCAATCATACAAATTATTTAACTTCAATAAAATTGTATAGGAAATATTTGCAGATGTTATATAATTTGTATAGGCGGGGCATGGCATTCCTACTTAAGCTTAAGGCTGGCTGTTCTAAAAATGGCAACAGCAAAATATTTTGGTGTGCAAACAAGCATATTAATAAGCTCTCTTTTCCAATGAATTTCATATTTCTCTTAGAACTTCCATCTACAATGGTGTCTACACACATATACACATATTTATAAGCTTGCCATGTGTGTAATTTGTTGTTGGCTTTGCCATTATTAAATTTGAATTTTGACTTGTTCCAAATTTGGCTACTCATTTGTAAACAATTAGTTTGTTGAAATGCCACACACTCACACAAACGAAGGGAAATTCATTGTGCTATGTAAATGTAAAAAGTTGTTCCCAGCATAGAATCCATGTTAAGAGTTGGCCAGGCGGAGGCCTAAGAAAACTGTGTTATTGTGCACAAAACTTTTACTTTTGCCCCCATTTTTTGGGATAACAATGAAATGTGTCGTGGCCTTGCCGCTGTGGCTGCTGGCTTGTAAAATTTGCATATTGTTGTTGGCCAGGCTTTATCTGAGCTGAAAACAGTGTTTGGTTGGTTGCAAGGATTCTCGCCTTTCTGCTTTTACCTTCATTTATTTGTTCCGGCCAGTCCAGTCCAGAAATCGCTGTTGCATACTTTTGTGCGTTGGCTTGGCATAATTTGGCACTTAATTGGCAGCTGCAGGTTGCATTTTGGGTTCCGAGAATCAGCGGTGAACCAACCAAGCAAAGGCAACCCAATTCAGCCCCAGTCCAAACAACATGCCAAGCACATTTATCAAGCTCATCCCGCTGTCAGCTGGCAGGCAGGCGCAGGCGAAGGCGTTTCCGTTGCGAAAAGTTTTATTGTCCATTCGTTCGTTCGTCTGTTTGGTTGTCTTTTTGGTAATTTTTACACGCCATTGCATTATATTATATGGTTTTGCACGTTTTGCGGAAACGGAAATACGCAAATTTGCGTGTCTTCATCACGTGCTGCTGCTGCAGACGACGGCTTGAACTGAAGTTTGTTTATTTTTATTACCCTTACAGGGGGTATTATGATTTTATAACAATAACGCATAGAAAGAAGCATCTCCTAACCCATAAAGTATACATACTCTTGATCAGCCTGACAAGCCGAGTCCATATAGCCATGTGCATCTGTTTGTCCGCCTGTTTACCATAGATGTCGGCCTATTGCTTCGCTGCCTATTGCTATAGCTGACGGAAATACTAGACTACTAAGTTTTCTTTCCTTTTAATAGTTCTGCAAGGATATATAAGGTTCGATTACCCGAAGGTAGACTTCCCCTCTTGTTATACGTTATAATTGTAAGATATTTGCATTAAAGGAGTTGGAGTGATAATAACCCTGCAAACATTTTGTATAACAGGCATGTCTAAAGCTATGTTATCTTCCTTTATAAAGAAGTGAACTTTGAAAGCAGCAAGATAGAATATTGAATACACATTTCCCAAAGCATCTCTATGTTTTTTAGGACTTCAAAATGTTTGCTTGCTCTGAGCATACTTAATGCGCTTTTCATGTTGCCATCAAATTATGTCCAAGCTCTATAAAAGTAGAGTTTGACACAATTTAGCTTGTTTGTCCGCCCACCGAAAAAAAACACGCAGAAAAAATTTGCTAACGCGGTAAAACGCAGTGAAACATTTGCCTTAGCTGCCACCACCATTCCATCATCATTATCATCATCATCGTGTACATCATTCCCTTTCCATACTCATCATCAGCAAAGCAACAGCAGGAAAATCAATAACCGCACCCAGTCCAGCCCAGTCCCAGATCCAAAAAGGCGGTTAAGCCTCTTGCGTTTTTCCCTAGCTGATGTTGTTGTTGTTGTTGATGTTGTTGATGTTGTTTCCGTTTCTGGTCTTGTTGGTCATTTTGGTATCATCTATCTGACCAATTTCCATCTCATCTGTGTGCCTTTTTTAATGCCCGCCCGCAAATAAATTATATTCCAGCAGTCCGGCGAGCAGAGCAAATTATGAGCGCAAATATTTCGCAAGCTGAACAACTGCGCCGCAAAGTAGACTATAGCCAAACAAACAAATCTGTTTGCGGTGCGTTTGCCAAACCACTTAACGTTCCCCTTCGGCTACTGCTCAGTTCAACTGTGGCTATCGTGCCTCAACCAACGCCACACATAAATAAGCATTTTCATGTTTTAAAGCCGACAATTTTCATGAAAATTTATGTGGCTGCTGTTGCTGGCAATTAATATAGCTGAGAGGCGCCTGAAATTATGCCGCAATGCAATTTATGTACAACTTCAAACATTTTCTTCAGTTTCAAATCCGTTTAACTTGCCACACGCCTGCAATTTATGTCATAATTAATTCCGTTAAAAGGGTTTGACCTAAAAAACACAGCAATCAGCTTTCTTAAGCCATCGGATTAAGCAATTACTTAGCATCAAATGCAGCCCAAAGGCATTCTGCTGGCTTTTGCCTTTGGGCCTCTTTCGTCCTTTCAGCTAGCTAAGCAGCTAATCAAACTAATCAAAGGCCAAAGCTGAATTGAGGTTTGGGGCTAAATTAAACGTTGAATAGACGTCAAGCATATGGAATTATTAATGCCTATATGTACTCCTATATATACTGCTAAGTGTGTGCATAGCTGGGAATACATTAAGTGAATTAAAGTGTGGTTATGTTTGATCTCCAAAGCAATTTGCATGTGAGAGCACAAGAAGCGGTGAAGGGGAGGATGCATGCATGCCAGCCTTAGAGACACTTTGCAGCTAATAAGGTACAATTTTTTATAACACTTTCGTGTGTCGCTTTAGCTGATGAGCTCCAAGTCCAAAGTCATAAACTGCCAAGTTTATGGCAGCTGCACAGCTAAAAGGCGTGGCCCCTGGTTGTTGGAGCAGCCTGCTCTGATCCTAATGTACCTCGACTTGGGGCTGATGTTTAAGTTGCCTGCATTTTAATTGCAGCATCAGAGGCCTTGGGAGGGAGAGAGGTCTGGAGATATCAAGAATAATGCATGCCGAAGCTTCAAGTCAACTAAAAGCAACTAAAGGAAGTGAAGCACACACAGACATGCATAGAGAACATCCACACAGGCATACAAGGACCCACGTGTGCATAATATAGAACATTTGTGCAGAGGAAAAGTGGAAATAGCAGATGTAACGGCAGAGCAGAGAAACTTTGGAGACCTGCTTCAAAGTTGCTTAGTTGTTGCCGTTGTTGCACATCATTAAAATTTTAATGGGTAGACAGGAAGCCACTACTTAGAGATGAGTATGGGTGGGGCTGATTGTAGCATTTCTCAGTCAATTGAAAATTTCACAAGGCGAAATTTGTTAGGAATAAATCATTGTACATTCATCGTCTAAACGATCTGTATCTATACATATTATAAAAGAAAATTGTTTGCAGCTTTTAAAGTGCCCACGTGAAATCAAAGAGCATTCGAATAAGAAGAAGAGTTGAGGATCTACTAATAGTTTGTCTTCTTGCTTTGCAGAGATCGCACGCGTTTGTCAGAACTTCGAAGCAAGACCAAATAGCATTTCGGGGAGACACTATAAGCCGCACTTTTCAGTGCGACAGCAAACAGGTCGTAGCACAAGTACATTTTGTAGAACATTTTGAAAGAGATAGATAATCGTCAGTTAATCGAGAGGCTCGCCTTACCCTTGACCGTTGTAGGCATAGATACCAGTTATATAGAGAATCTTCTGTTGAACGAAGATAGAGAAGATAGAGCCGCAGAGTCTTCCTTACAGAGACATAGTCATACAGAACTAAACAGACAAACCAACCATGTGAAGTCACAGCGAGTCGCTCGTTTTCTATATTATGCATAAGAGGATTGAAGTTGCTGTAAGTTTGCAGCCAGAAGATTAGAAAAATGGCACAAGACACGTGCATGTCCTGGCAAACCACGTGATTCGAGGTAACTTTAAACCGTTGTGGACCAAGAAACATTTCCAACTAATGTCTTTAAAGCAGTATATATACATTTTTCAGGTGTTCATCTGAGTATTTAATTCGAGCCTTCGCCACACATCAAGTCAGTCACAAGAACTTTCTCGAATTATTTTCTTTAACTCAGTTTTGTTGAACTTTATTCCGCCCCTCCTTGAACTCAATGCAACAGCTACCACCTGGCCGTCCCATTCATTCATCGAGAACAAGAGTCGCTCATTAGAGCATGTATATTTGTATATGTGACAGCAATGTATGAATGAATGAATGGATGGACTGTGGTGGTGGCCATTATAAACACAACTCACCGCCGCAGTTGCAATTGCAATCAAAATAATCCAAATATATATAGCCACATTATTAATTTTGATTATTGCCGAAATATTGAAATGCTAAAACACACAATGCTTAATTGAGGTTTGGATTTGGGTTTGCGAAAATGTAGATACACATTGAAGCCGCATCAAGGTAGGTTAAATAGAATAAATGTCTATACATTTGATTTTCATGAGTAGGATTCTGTGGCTTCTGTCAATGCTCGCTCGACATGCACTAAGCGTAATTAACTTTCCAGCTAACAGACACAGATACAGTGCTTCATTATGTGCCACGCCCAAAAGCGTAGCGCCAACATGCTGAATGCGAATGTGCCACCACGTAGCAGGCGTAGCTGACTACTTGAATTATTCATGGCATCATCTTTTTGCACTTTCTCTCTCTCTCTCTCTCTCTCTCTCTCTCTCTCTCTCTCTCACTCACTCTCTCGGTGTGTTGCTTGACCCCAAGATGTGAAAGGGCTAAGGAAAGCGCCTTGGCCGGGCTTGTCAGGTTCAACAAACTGCCTCATGTTGCGCCTAAAAGCAGGCAACACTCAAGTGTGCGGTTACAAGTCAAATTGCTACGTGCGGGGCATGGTAGGAGAAGAAGACACAGGACGACTGACTGCAACCACTGCAACAGTGCAGCAAGCTGTAGGAAACTCTGACAAACGACAAATGGCAGTTGAAAAGAAACCCCGTGGAAGCCCATTGGATTGACTATCGTCTGGGTAAAGCAGAGAGGAGAGCCAGAGGCAAAGCCGAACAGTTCAAAGCAGTATATGCCCATCAAATCGTCGACGTTTTAACTTTTAAATTGTAGCAACAGCCGGCAGGTAACAGCAGCCGCAACCTCAAGCCCAAAACTTTCTTGAATCATTCAAAGTCAAGTTGTTGCGCCCTACCCCAACCCCTCATCTATGTGTGCTGCACATAATTGAAGTCTCTGACGTTTCAAGAGTTACCTGATGGGAATGCCAGTCAGAGGCATAGTCAGAGTGGGTCTGCACTGGGAAAAATGAGAGCTATAAAGTTTACAATTCTTTTAAGAAGGCCTCAAAAAGAAAATGAATCGAAACATTAAACTTTAGTCTATAGTTTGAAGTGTTTTCAAAAGCATCTTTCCTAATCTCTAGAGTATTCTGAACACCCACTAGTATTGACATTATTCCTGATTCTAAATTGTTCCAAGTGTATTTGGTTTTCTCTTCTAGCAACCTGCTATTCTGTTGCTCTGCGCCTGTCTTGCATTTGCAATTCAAAATGTTGGCAGCGCCCTTTGAAGTGCCCTCAGCGTTGCAGCCATCAGCAATGCAATTGGAGTTTTGGCTTTCTCGAGTGCCTCCAACTACTCCACCCACTGCATGTTTGCTTCACTAATTGAATACCATCAATATCAACATCCCAGCTACATCCCATCCGCGTTACTCACGAACTAATCAAATTTTGACAAATTTCATGCTAATCGACAAATTTACCCGCCACATCAAAGATATAAGGACAAACGAAATTAAATTAGGAGGCGCGTCATATGGTTAAGGTTTTGTGGAAAGAAAAAAAAAAAAAACAAGAGTGAATTTTATGGCACACTTTGCAGCTATAAATTGTCGTAAAGTTAAGCGAATTTATTGTCATAAATTATGCATGTGAGAGAAACCAACACCAAGGGGAGCAAGAGAAGCCAGCCAAGAAAGGGCAAACAATACCAAAACAGCAGCAGACAGTGAAAACAAAATGGCGGCATCGTCAACTTTGACAATGACTTTTCGCTTGGCTTCAACCATGGTGTTGGGGTGCGCGTGACGTTCGTCTGTGTCTACGCATTTGTATGGGCATTGTAAACCTTGTTGCTGTTGCGGCTGTTGTTGTTGTTGTTGGGCCTTAAATTCAATATACATGCTTGTCGCAACATCTTTTTGGCCAGACATACAGACACGCTAACGACAACACCAACGTGGCGTAGCCGCAATAAGCCACAGAAGCAGCAAATGTCTCATAGAAACCCAAACAGCTTGGCCCCAATGCCCTCTAGATTACACACTGCTTGATTTTGGTTACTCTCGTTTATGCGTAGACTCATTTGAAACACTCTGTATGAGAATTATGATATGAGTATGCGTATGCGTATGCGTATATATGTGTGCGAGTGTGTTCATGTGTGTTTTTGTGTGTGAAATAATGCAGCATCATTTGTAAATAAGTTTGCAGATTGTGTTGAAGAAAAACGAGACATTGAATAATGAATGCAGAGAGCAGCCGGAGCAGGGCACAAGATTTGTATGTCATGGCTTAGAGGAGAAGCCAAATGCATTCCCACACCCTCTGGCCATGTCTATCTGGAGTTTTCCACCCATTTGCCAACAACACAATATGCTTGCCCATCTAACCATAAACCCATTTCCTTTGAACTGACATTCTAGTTAACATTACAATCATAATAAATTTCAATATCTGTGAGCTAAAAAAACCTCACCACAAATGTCTTAGTCAATGTCTGCGTCTGAGTATTATGTATTGTATGCGTTGTCACCAATAAATTTCCATATAAGCAACTGATATTGACAGCTTGAGTACGACAACAGAGCAGCGCTGAATATTATATATGGTCGGGTGTAATCTTAAAGCCGGGCGGGAGCGGGAGTCTGAGTCTGAAATGGAAGGAAGGCAGTGCTTTGCTTTTGGATCTCATCATCATCAATAGTAGAGGTATGCACAAAGTACGTACAACAACAGATGCTCAGGCATTTGTGTTTGTATAATGGAATTCAGATTGTGCAGCATAGTTTGATACAGCTGATACAGTGGTATAGACTTGCAGAAAACATGTGATAAATATTAATGAATATGTCCTAATAGACTGATTGAGGCTATAGAACTATGCATAGTTCAAATTATAAAAGCTAGGAGGCTGAAATTGTTGTAAAAGTTAGAGTTGATAGAAATGATAGGGTAAAAATTGAGGGCAAAAAACAACAAAGTAGAAGTAATTCAGATAGATGTATAAAGATAGAGTAAAAATTGCAACTTATTCAAGCAAAACTACAATTATTTTGGCCATCAAGGTTTATAGAACATCCCTATGAAATACACCAAAACAAATGAAATGGTATTTTTATCTATATCTACTACCACTGTGCATTGAGTGCTCTAATACTGCGCTGTGCGGTCTGTGTGTCAATCGATGTTAATTTATTGTCAAATACCAACACAAATGGTAATGTGTTTCACTGGGTTTTGTATGTGTTATGCAAATTGGAACAGCAACAACAGCAACGGCATTGTTCATTTCACCCGTTCCGGAGCTTCCAAGGGAAACACGTGCGCCATGTGCACGTTATTAATCAACAAGGACATACGGCAATGTGGGAAATATGTACAGCAAAGCTCTGGGCCAGAATATAGCATTCTGCGTCCAGCATAGTTACGAGTATAATGCAGGCACACTGGCTGACTGCGAGAGGCAGACAACGTGCTTTCGGTCTCAGTTGTTGACTGCGTGTTATAAATGCGATGCATGCGGCTTATTACGACAACAAGAACGACAACAACAATTTTTTTTTTGGGGCAGGCCATGTGCATGACAATGGCCATAGGAGAGACAAAGCACCCTATCATCACAGCACCCTACTGCTGCTGCTGCTGCTGCTGCCGCCTCTTTCAACTGCACTCAAAACTATGCAGATATTTGCATATTTGCTAAAAGCGAACAACAAAAGCTCATTATCTTGTTGACACGTCTCCAAAATGCCATTTGAGAACGTCGACAACGATGAAGATGATGATGATGAAGGGCGAGAAAATTTCATATTAAATTGAACAACTAAGTATTAGAGAGAAAGAAGGAGAGAGTGTGAGAGGAAAACAGCTTTAGTAAGTTTATGGGAGCGAAAGTTCCACCGAAAACAAAACATTAATCATATGTAAACTGGGGCTGATTAATAAACCAACTAGAATGACATATTACAAGGCAAACAAAATCTTTTGCTGAATTCATCATAATTTTGAAAGGAAACAAACAAGAAAACAGCTAAAGCAAAAGCATTTCATTACAAATCATTAATAACACAATAATGAATCCCTAAAGGCAGAGCGCTGACAGCTACAAGGATAAGATTCCGCTGGCGGCTGTTTGCCTAAGAAGCAGCAGAAAGATGACACAACATTTGCGGCAGCAGAGAAGGAATGGATCCCCGTGGAGAGTTAATGAACTTTTACAATGATAACCATAAAGACTAATCAAGTTAGCATGCGCGCGGCTTAATCAGTTTAAGCAGACGCCGGCAGGATACTGATACAGATACTGGATTGGCCCAGAAGAGCAACGGAGCGCATAATAAATTGCATTTGTTTGTACGTAATTTTTTGCCCAAATGCATACAAAGTGAGAGCTGCCAAAGGAGCAGGAGGTAGGCACAGCTCAACTCAAAAAAACAAGAGGGGGGCTCACATGAGAGACGTTTACGTTTGTGGCAGTTGCATAAAAATGCCAACTCAGTCATTTGTTGGGGCAGGACCAGGACATGCCAACAGCAGCCAACCAGGCAGGACAACGTCAGAGCCACAACGGAAATGGCGCAAAGCAAGCGGGAATAAGAGGAAATTAGAAAATGCCACAGTGCGAAAAATGCCAGAGAAGATGACAGACACATACATGGACAGACAGACAGAGAGAGAGACAGATGGAAAGTCAGAAAAAGAAAATCTCGCTTCAGAGCATTTCGGTTTGGCTTAAACAGACACACACACATATATATATATATAAAATATAACAAAATTTATATATCAGCTGAAAGTTGGCTTGTTGTATAACAATTTGACAGTTTGACCAAATTTCGATTCAAATAAAGATATTCTTAATATCAGATCTCAAAAAGGGATATATATATATATATGTATTTCCAATGTCAATAAAACCTAAAAAGAAGGCTGATTCTAGGGTTTGTTGATTTAGTAACAGCAGTCGAAGCTGGAAAAGTATGCAACTGTTTTAAATTACCCGCTCGAGTTTTTGTCATTTTTGTTGTTGTTGTCATCCCGCTTTTGTTTGAGTTCTTCTTGCCATTTGTTTTTCAGTTGAAGAATGAGCACATCATGGCGCTGGGGCACAACGAAAAGCACATAAAAGGCAGAGAGCTCGCCAAGCATTGGCGAAATGTTTAATTAAATTCACACAGCAATAGAAAAGAAATCGAAAAACGAGAAAAACTCAAAAAAGGAAAAAAACCAAAAAAGAATTTAATTAAACTTTTTTTCGCATGAAACGACGAGGAGCGTCCACCGGTTTTTGGCATGGCAATGTCAGCCACGCATTTTAATTAGTTTTTTTTTTTTGAAATGTGTAAGTGCGTGAGCGTGTGTGTTTGTGGTGCCGCGCATGTGTGTGTGCTAAAACCAAATCAAAAGTATGCTTAAACAATTGACGCGCCACAAGCGTCGAGAACCGGCAGAGCTGTCAGAAAACTTTCAAACAAATGTCGCTCACATGCCAAACACAGGATGCGGAGGACCCAGACACACAAAACAACACCCACGGGCGGGCGGCGGGCGGCGGTGCGAGAACACCAGCCCAACAACGAAACAACAAAAAAAAAGGTGTTTCCATTAACATTTCATGCGCATAAACAAATGAGTTCTCAACGCCAACTTTTGATTAAGCGTATGCTAAGCGAGAATAAATATATAAATAAAAACTGCCAACTTGGCAAGCATAATATAATTTTTTATACATATATACGCATAAAAACAAACATTTTTTGGCCTCGCGCCGAGAAGTATGCCGTAAAGAGCAGCAAAGCTGCCTGATCCTTTTTGTGTTGAAACTGAAACTGGACTCCGGTAAAATAACTCGCATAAAATACTTGTTCATTGCCAGGCTGCTTGCATAAAATTCACTGGGCTTGACTCTATGCATAAGCATAGCCAGCCGTATGTACATGACAGAAAGAAATTGTTTTTAAGTCAAACGAAAGAATGGCTTAAGTAAAACATTGGCAAAAAAAAAAATAAATAGGATTATTTAAAAGTTATGAATATAATAAGAGCTGTGACTCCACGAGCAGTGAGGAAATCACAGCTTTTTTGAGAGAAAGGTTTTAGACCACTACAACAGGGAGAATTAAAGAGATAAGATATTTATCATTGAAATATCATTGAAATTGAAATTTGAAACAGTGAAAAAAGAAACTCTTATATGAACGGAAACTCAAGAGGACACTTCTGCATATAAGATAGTTTGCCCTAATTGACTGAATGGCAGGTCAAATCAGAAGAAGGCTGATTTGTCTACTCTAGTTATAATTTATGGCTTAGCTGCTTACTCTTCTGTGGTAATTGGAAATTTCGAACCGGAAGTGCGTCAAAATCAAGGTCAAAGTTTTTATACAAATGAATTTACTTGTCGACCGTGAGATATGCTACATATCTCACGTACTTATTTCTGTAATATGACTGTGACAAAACTGTATCATATATGATTGATAGCACGACTTCACTCAAACTTATACTCATATATGACTCGTTAAGGCAGTAACCAATCTTCCATAGACTCTAAGTTTCTAAATTTTAGTCAATGCACTAAATTCACTCTCTTCTCTGCACATTCAGGAGCAAAACCAACTACTTAGCTTGGTTTTCCTACTCCGCAGCGTTAGTCATCGCTTATATGCCAGCACTCTCTTTTGTTATGGTTTCAGTTTAATTAACTAATTCAAGTTAAACAACTTACCCCGCCATGTCCGCCAGAGCCTTCAACATCATCATCGATATATATTTCATCTTTGCCCGCTAACGTTGGCGATGATGGCGCTGCTGCCGCCGCGGGTTTCACAGATTTCTGCAAATAGAGAAAAAACGAACATGTAAAATGAATGAAATTTCAAGTTAAAACGAAATGTTTGCGAAACTTTTTTAATTTACATCAACCATCAACTTATTTTGTTCCGCCTTTTTGTTAAAAATGCAAATATTTTCATTTCATTAATTAACAACTCAAAAAAAAAACGGAAGCTAGAAAAGAAGCAGCACGTTGAAATATTTTGGGAAGCAAAGTTACACATAAAAAAGTTGCCAAATATGATGACAGCTGGTGTTATGGTCTGGTGGGCACTTAATTAATGCGGGCGCGGGCCGCCGTGTTGAAAGTTTGCAATGTATGAGCTGGACTTGATAAGTTTGGTCAGCTGGGCGCAGTTTGCAAATTGCTCCTCGAACCATTAGTTTTAATTTTCGGCACAAATGTGTTGCCTACCTTCGGGCGCCGCCGATGGCCCATAGCCCATGGGTGGGTTAACCACAACAATTTGCTGGCGTTTCGCATTGCAACCGCACAAAACAATTAATAACGAATAAAGCACAAGTAAATGCAAATGAAAAATACAAAACACACACACACACATATAACACACTCACACAATAATTCCGCAATAAATGCATTTTTAATGATGCACAAAAAAATCAATGAAATATGCAAATTGTTTGTGTGGGAGTGTGGTTTGCGGCAACTTTGCGAACAGGAACCAGCATTGGCCGAGCTTTTTGTGCCCAAGACAGTCGCATAATTAATGGAAGCGTGATGCGGCTTCCACGCGAGAAAAAGCCTCGGCCTCCACTTTATGGCTGCCCATAAAAAAAAAAAGAACGGAAGGACTGTCGCTGGTTGAGTACAGGACCAGGTCCAGCAATGCCTCATTAAGCACGTCCCCGCCACGCACGCTTACATAAGTGCGAAATGATGGAGACGACGACTTTATGGCCATATAGCAGGGAGGCAGCATTGATGATGCCGGCAGTGGAATACTAATTGAAGCGAATTGATTTGGTTAACTTTTTGATGCTCTGTAGGCAGAGGATGTTTTCTTTTGATGATGGATAGATATATAGATATACACATAGATAGGAAAGATCTTCTAGAAAATTTATTTAAGATTTTTTAACATAACAACAAAATAAACTTTAAAATCTGCCGTTTAGGAATGATTATTTATTCACATGGAATGCGCATTTATGCAATTATTATTATAAACTAAAAGCTCAATTTTCCGTCTTTATGCATATATTATTTACTTTCATATGCATAAGAGCCATCATAAGATGTCTCTGTTAAAAGTTCCAAGCTAAACTTTGCCAAAAATGCGTTTTAATTTTGTTGCCATTTACAACATAAAGTTGTACATTTTATATTCTTCACTTTATGACTTGAGTTCGCTGCATTCACATCAACCGCATTGCAGATTAGCAGAGCGGCAGCCGGGCCGGGCCAAAACTTGCAATAGCGATAACGTCAGCAGGAAGATGCCAGCCAGAGCCAGAGCCACCCAACCAACCAGCTCAGTGAGCTAAGCTAAACCAGCAAGTCATGTCAAGTAGTCAAACCAAAGTCAAGTCAGAGCCAAGCCAACATTCTTGTCAAGGCGCTGCTCTGCTCTGCTGTTGCCGTTGCTCTAAACAATTTGCTTTGGTTGCAAACAAACTTTATGTGGAATAGGTGTGAATAACCGACGCAGATAAAGCCATTTTCATAGTCATCATCGGCCTCATGCTTGACTGCGGCAGTGGAGGGCTGTTGGCCAAGTTATCAGACACCGCTGCACCGCAAAGTTTTCGTCTTTTTGCGGTTAGTTTTTGTATGAATAAAGCCAGCTGAAACTGTAGCTTGTTGCTTGCCGGATTTTGTTAAGTTTTTCATCTAGGCTAAGTTGAATGTCATGCAAAGTGCAGCTAAGGTGGGTTCAAGAGACACGTAAATTTTATTTTTAGATTGCCATAATGGATGCGATGCAAGGACGAGGGTTGTGACATTAAGACTCACAAAATATGTAACAGATGGCAAGCGTTTTCTCATATGTTTGAAAATCTTTCAGTACTCTGTTATTACTATTCGATATCTATAGAGTTATTTTGATGCCTCAGTCAATTATAGCTATAAATTTCTGTGTTGAGTGTTGGAGGATAAACATAATATCATTTTGCAATTATTCTCTTTTCGAAATAATAAGCGATGCAGAAAGGGATTATTAAGAAAACTCAGTTCCGAAGATCATGATAGGGAAGTCAGCCAGTAAACCTATGGCCATGCATTTAAATTGGTTCTTAAGGACACTGATTAATGGGGAGTACTATGTAAGATTCGATGAAACGTCTTAAAAAGAGTACCCAAATGTGTAATTTACTCTATGAATTGCAACTTCACATGAAGAAATAGTCGTAAGAACCAAGATTTTTCAGCTTTAGCCACCAGAGCCGAACACATTCCTCTGTGCATACCGAGATAAATCAAAAGTATTCAGAAATCCAGGATTTAGGTAATAAGTAAGTCTTGTGGAATTCACATTTACACATTAACCCACGCTTATGGAAAGCCTTAACTTAAAAATAATAAAAAATTAATAGGGTAACCGGAGCACCAACTCTTCTTCGTCCATCATAACTCCCGATTTCAGTTTCACAGGGCATCTGCTATTTTTTCCTGCTTTACTAAGACCACTTCGTTTTTCTCGCTTATTCACTCCTTTGAGTTTGTTCTTGTCTCTGCTTAAATAGTCCTCTCGTTTGCTCTGTATACTGACAACTTTTGGTCCTCTCTTCGTGGCAATCCCTTCTTTAAGCAGCTGAATTTTTAATCAGTGGGAAACATGTAATGACTTCTTGCCACACCCTTGCATATTTCCTTTCGTTCATGCTTAAAATATTTTTGTAAAATGCTGCCATTTATGGTGTCCTTTATGCAATTTGCAATTTTAACATATTTCCCTACCCAAAGTTCTGGATTTTATAATCGAAAATTCAATTTGCCGCAGGTTTTTGGACTGCATTGTAATTTTCTGCCATGGTTAACTGCAAAAATGTTGGTCTAAAAATTTGAGAACAATTTATGGACATCAACTGCAATATCGTTAAAGGATACGTTTTGGCAATTTGCGGCAGTCAGTCATGCGCAGCTTGTTTTTGTATTTATAAAAATTGCAACAAATTTGCCGGGGCGTTAAATTGAAATGCAACAGCAACACGAGCATAATAAATATAAAATAAAAATAATAAAAGAAGAAAACACAATAAGAAACCATATTTTGTGACATTTTTAGTGTCGGTGTTGTTGTCTCTTTTTACCGTTTTGTGCCATCATAGCCCCCTCTTTTGGCTGTGACAAAATGATATTCATTGTCCCATTCAAAATAGTTTCGCGAAAAATTTGTTATGTATTGAGCAGAGAACCAAAGTCCTAGTGATAAATCAATATAAATATTGACATTTTTATATGTACGAGCACGTTTACCCCCACGGGGGAGTGACGTGTGCGCGAATTTTTATCAGCTCGCCTCGCCAACAGAGAATAAAGCAATTTGTTTATGCTGAGCGCCGTATCTTTTTATTTTACAATTTTTCCCCCCATTTGTGAAAAATATTTTGCATTTTCATTTGTCTTTGTTTACAAGTGGCAAATATTTTGAATACGTTTTATAGCGCCGTTTTGACTTTTTGCCTTCGTTTTTCTGCACACACACACACACATATTGATGTGAAGTGGAAACAGCAACAACAAACGATATATGCAAATAAATAAATATCAATATTTGCCCATTCAAATCTATATTCATATTGAAATGAATTCCTCCTTTCAGGTCGATGCCGAGAGGCGTAAATATTTCCCAGTATAAAAGAAAGCATTTAACACAGATTAAAAACGCTGCCTAAATACAAATTTGCAAAAATCCAAATTAATTAATTTACTAGCCGCACTCTTTGTGTAATTTCCGGTTTTCGTCATTATTATTATTTATGCGATTATTTATATGAAGCATATATGCTTCACTTCATAAATAGTGTTGACATACAAAAATGCTTGTTTAACAAATTAAGTACAATTAAGTGAGTTAACTGAACAATGAAGAAATAAAATAATTTTAATATAAATTAAACAATTGCTGCGGCAGCTGCCGCTCAATTCGAGAATTCGAGTGCTGATTGCATTTTTGCTAAACTCTGAAAACACACGACAATTGTCATTGGCAGCAACAAATATACGCTTCGATGCATTCAAGAATACAACAATAACAAAATGGATGAGTCGAGGGTGGCCATGGCAGCTGTCGGAGAGTGTATTGACAGAAGCTAAATGCGCAGCATTGCGTCAAGTGAAGCTGTCAATTGGCAGCAAGAAGGAAGGGCATGGGCAATCATCGCAAACTCCAAAGAAGTGCAGCACAAAAGTAGGCAATGAAAATTTAACGAATGCGAAAATTAGTTTGGAAGAGAAAGGAGCAAAATAAATAATTTAATTGTTTTTTCAAGATTTTCTATATCGTAAAATAAAAACTTATCAATTCATTGGGATTACCATTTTCTTTGGTATCACAACAAAATTGACTATATCCAATCATTGAAAGTCCTTTACAATTGGTAAAATTATTGAAATCACTGCTGAACCCACCGTAAATACACTTGGAATCTAGGACTATATCTCTTTATCAACAGCGCTTTTTGTGACAACTACTATATGATATGAGTCATAAATATGCTAAAAGCTATCAACAAATTTGTCTCTAATATACAAAAAATATTGAATTACTTTTTATTAAATCGAAATTATTTGTATTCCCAAAAATAAATTGCAAAAAAATGAAATCTCAAATAAATAGAAATTCTTATTCATTACGATTGATGAATCGCATTCGCTATGACATTTATTATTCTAGCCAAACCCTTATCAATATATGTATGTACGTTGTATTGGGCCGATTGGCTTCTCAATCACATATCAGAAAAGGGCAGGTCAGCAACAGAGAGAAGGAGCACACAGGTTATACAAACACACACGCACCCAAAACATATTGAACTTGTCTGCATTCCAAGTCGTTATGTTGATGACAAGGCAGCTTTTATCTTGCCTGTGTTCCTGATTGCTATTGTTGTTGTTGCTGTTGCTGTTACTTCTTGTGTTGACAGGCAAAGTGATGATTGTGCGTGTTGCCTCGGCGGAAGCAGAGCAACCAAATCAACCAACCAAATCAACTCCGGCCAAAGCATTTCCTTTACCAAAGCAACACACACACACACACACATTAAATATCTATACAAATGCACTGAGAGAAATTAAATTAAGTAGTAAATTAATTAATTAATTGTAATTTAGAAAAATATATTAAAGTCGCAAACGGATTTGTAACTGGGAAGATGCAAGCTCAAACCCAGCTCTGCAAGTGAGAATCATATACAAGTTTTGCTTGTAAATTGTTAAAAAATAAAGATAAATAAACAACATTTTTAAAAATTAACTAACAGAACTTCATAATTAATATGTTCAATAAAATTTGTAATCATATCTCTCTGTGTCTAAATCTAAATAGATATAATAAACTAAATACATACATAGACACATTTCAGACTCGTTAAACATTTTCATTTCATTTGCTTTCTCTTATTTGGTTGGATTTGGTTGGTTTACTGGCTCGTTGTTGGTCATGCGTGAGTTTGTCCATTAAGGTGTCAGGAAGGTAAACGAAAGCTCCAAATAAAAGCAAATCAAAACTTATTATGCCGCACACACACACACACATACATATGCGCATATACGTGCGGAGGTTTTATCTAGGAGGCTGTGGAAAACGTATTTTATTGTTCTCTGCATGAGCGTGTGTGCGTATGGGCGCTTGGGAAAACTCTTATGTTTATAGTAGTCATAAAAAAAATAAACAAAAACTTGACGGCCATTTTCCGCACGAATTTGTACATAAAACTAATTGAACAGGAAAATTATTGCCTACCTTTAGGGGCACATAAATATGGCGCGCAAACAATAACCACCACAACGAAGGCAGCAGCGTGTGGACATATACAGAGTATTTTACTAAGCAGGGGGAGGGGAGGGGGGGTCATATGACTATTAAATTAAATATTAATTGACATGTGAATATGTATTTAAATTATGCCATTGTACACCATGAAATATGCAACACATTTGCTGAACAAATGTGGAGCATGTTAAGCAATGCAATTAGTTTCGACAGCCTGCCGCGGATTGGCAGACAGACAGGCATGTCACGCGCCACGCAATTTGCAAATATTTGCCCAATCTGTGGGCCCTAAAACGGCAACGAGCAGACCGACACACCAGATATTCAGCCACACGCGGACACCAACTTGGACGCAGTGAAATGTAAATAAGACTAAAAGGTATGGGACTTAGTATTTGCCTGTCTCTTTGCATGCCTGCCTGGCTGCCAAGTGACTTGACACAAAGCCAAAGGCGGAAATTGCGCACACAGCATACATACGCATGCACGCACACACACACACTCACACATATCAGGCACACAGGCACATTGACAGTCATAAGCGGGCAAAAGTTGAATCAAGCCTTGAGGCTGCCAAACAATTGTCATGCTCAAAAGTGTGCCAAACATTTAAACAAACATGCACAGATAGACAGTGTAACACTGTAACACTGACCTACAGCGTCAGCAGGTGAGCGCGCGCGGCCAACGCCACCCGCCGTCCGCCTACTTTCAATTGAAATCGATGTCAAAGCATAGCAAATAAAGGTTACAAAAACACAAAATCTCATACGCACCGTTTGCCCAGCGGCGCCTGACAATTGCTTTCCTCTTGATGCGAATGCGACTGTATGTGCGAAGGCCCAAAAAGTAACAACAATACTTGTCACTATATAGGGAGCGCCAATACGGCACCTGCTGCCAAAAACAACCGAACACTTCACTAGAAAGTTTCAAACTGACACAAAAATATGCAGCCACGGCCGCCAGTTGCCATCTTTTTGGATTGCCAGTGAATTGAGAGACAGACAGACAGAGAGAGAGAGAGAGTGAGAGAAAGAGCGAGCATCAAATGTTGTGAAAATGTTGTGGTAGAGCTTCCTCGACTTGATAAATACCCTGCACCCAATAAACTGCTCTATCATATAGCAGACCGATCTTGATCAAATTCGGTCAACTGACTTTGGGCCTCCTAAAATGGATACAAATCGAGTTTCGATTGATTTCAACGAAAAGTTTGCATGGGACCACCCTAAAAAGTGGGCGTGGCAAAATATATAGTGAGCTGAATCTGCCAATATGTAGTATAAGAAAAAAATTCAAATTTGCAGTCAAGATCTAGATTAACCTACATCCGAACGGACAGACGGACATGCGTAGATCGATTCGGCTTGTCATGCTGATCAAGAACTATATACTTTATAGGTTGGGAAACCCTTTCTTCGTCCTGTTACATACAGTGCAAGAACTTGAATATATCCTGGTACCATAGCTACAGGGTATAAGCACGCACAGACACTCACTCAAACATACACACACACATAGACACACGTGCCTCAAAACAACGACACACACAATGGGTGTCAAATGCTTGTTGGTCCAGCATCTAGACAGGAGGGAAGCTTGAGCTTGGCAGTACCTCAGAGGATGCTGCTGCTGCTTATTTTCGCTCACTGCGCATGCTGGCAGAGAGCAAAAGCTTTGATGAAAGCTTTTATTATGAGAGGGTATATCGAGAAAAATCTAGTCCGCTATTCAGCACTTCTATCATGTCAAAGGATTCTGAAAAGGCTATAAGTTTTTACCGCCCAGCCATTCCTATTTGATTAAATGGTCACTGGGGGTCAATTCTGGTGAATGAGGTGAATGAGACAACAATTAACCATATATCGTTTGTAATTTTCAAATAAGTCAACATAGATGTGTGAAAACGAACTTTGCCCCTTTAATATTCCATTCATAATCCAAACCAAAACGCCAAATTTCATAAAAGCACTTGCAAATCTTTGATTTTGATATAATCTTTGCAGTCTGTTAAGCTTTTAAAGCGCCGTCTGCTTATACACGATCTTTGCAGCAAAGAAAAACATACCTTACTTCCATTTTGACCCACATGCAGGTAATACTTTTCAAAACGTCTCCTTACTGTTCACTAGAGTACAGCAAGAATGGCTAATTTCGCCACTACTAGTGATAAGATGGAGATCGTTGTATAGTTTTGTTGAAGGTGTCGATGGCTATCAGACACCACTGCAGAAGAAGAACCACCCTTGCTTTTATTGGCATTCCAATTAGCACAACACTCACTCAACAACTCACCCCACCGATCACTCATACACCGGCACAAATATCGCATGCACTACCAGTGCACAACAAGTTGAGGTACATCTCCACAATACACTGGTGTTCATCTACGCCATAAAATTGAACTTATTTACAAATTCGTTCCTCCTAAAACTAATGGTTTGGCCTGTGCCTTGTTCCCCAATCGGTCAGTCTCTCGGGACTATATCGCAAGATGTCTAGCAGTGGATTCATGTTTCCTAAAACATTTCATAGTCAGAATTTGGACGGTAAATATCACAACAATCTCCACAGTCAGCAAACGCGGCTCCAATTTCTAAAGCTTACCGTAATAACACAGTCCGAAACCATAACTTTTGATATGAAGTTTAATGGCAAAAGCGTCAAAAGAGCTTTAACCAAGCTTGACTAGTAAGCTTCAGGATAAATGGGCACCTTTAAGCTGAAAGTTTGAACAGGAAAATTTTAAGAAAAAGCCTTTTGGCAATAAAAAGCATAAGGAACAGCTTTTTTGGGAAATTACTGAGCCCAAAGCTTTGTCCTTGTAGGACCCTACGCCAGATGGCGTCTTCCCACTGTTAAATAAACATTCATCTAATAATTGCGAAAAAAAACAAACCAGCAAAAAGCGCTTCCAAAATTGGACAAGACAAATAAGTGAGTGGCAAAAAAGAATTCGAAAATGACAAAAAAAAATTATTTCTAGCAGCAGGAGGAGAGGAAAATGTCGCATAATGCAGAAAGCAGGGCAAAGTTCTACATTCGGCAGGACTCAGGCTCATTTCCGTTTATTCTGGAGCTGTCTGTCGCAACGCATAATGAATTACAAGTGTCCATCTTCATGAAACAAGGCAGTGGCGGAAGGTGCTGTCAAAAGGACAAGCGCAGCGGGAACAGGACGCTGGCACGCGCTCTCTCTTGGCCCGGCTACACTGGCTAGAGCTTGGCTTTTCTTATTAGTTTCGTTTAATTTGGCCATAAATTACATTTTTTATCTACTTAATACTTTTTAATGATTTTGCCCAACATTTTCTCTCTGGTTTTTTCTTTGCGCTCTCGATTTTGTTTCGTCTAATTTTCTTGCCCATGTTTTTTTCTTTTTGGTGAACTTTGTGACTAATATATCATTATGAGGCGCCAGTGCGTAAGCGGAACTTTAAAATGCATTGAAATACTTACGGCGAGGGCCAGAAAGAAAAGTTTCTACACCTAACGTTGGTAGCCAATTAGACGGGCAACTTGCAAAAGGGCAAATAAATCTGGGTTCCAGACAAAATGGCTTAGGTATTCCCAAAGGCAAGCAGCCGTGTGCTGGGCAAAACATTTACAGTTAAGATACCACCTGATCACACCATACCAGCACCACCACCACCACCAGCACCACCACCACAGCTGAGCCAAAGGAGACGAGCAGCAGTAGAAGGTTAACTTTAAGTTACATAATTGTAATTAAAAAGCTTCACGCTGCATAAAATGTACAAAAAGGGACCACCAACCCGAGGCATTATAATTTGTTGCTTGACAAAAATTTGTAGACCATGGTCAAGAACAAAGAATGTAATAAAAATAAATTGCGCTACGCTAATTGCAAAAAGAACTGACAGCAGCTCATCTGGGCTGCTCAACCTACTCTCGACTCGACTCCACTCGACTCTCTTTCTCATGTATGACTTGACCACTTGGGGTCAATGTCGAACTAGGCGAGAGTGTGGTAGATGGCAAAAGGAAGTGGTCGCACAACCAACACCAAGGAATAAGAATGGGCAGAGTGCATTTGACTTTTGGGCGCTGTCTCGCCAGCATAAATCAATTTTAATTGCTGTGAAATGGGCGTTGAATGAAAAAGCGATAGTACATGCTGACAGGAAGCAGAGACTAAGTAGACATTTTGGTGGTAGGAGAACGAGTCAAAGTCAAATGAGGGATATATTTCGAAAACTTTAGTTATTTTGGGACTTCTTAATGTAACAATTTAAGCTATTTTGTGGATAACTAGTTGACTGGCAGCGTCTTCCAAAAACAACAGACTTGTAATCTTATCAACATTTAAGTTATTGTTGGGGAGCTTAAAACGTTTGTGATCGGGAGTAACCCTTAGTTTCTATCAATTACATTATTTATTTAGACGTTCGGTACTTTGATATATGCAATAAGCTCATGAATTCACAGTCTTACATTTGCTCATAAGACTAAAACTGTAAACCTCGCTCTTAAGGCTCACAGCAAGGGCTGCGCAGTACCGCGGCTCAGAACATTAGATCACTTACAAGTAGGCCCTTAAGGGGAATTCAGTTTATTTTGTGATTCATTCAACCGGTTTCTTGTGTAGCAGTTAGCCTACTTTTAGTAACATTGAATGCCTTTCCGTTCAGCATTTAAGGGCGTTAGTGCTTATCTATGCCTTAAAATCTAACTTGTGTGAAATTTTCAGCATCATAGATCTTATGGTTTGTTGCTTCATCAGTCAGTAGATAACTCAACAAGTTAGTGAAATCTAGAAACATTCTTATCTAAAGCTCTGGTGGGTGTTCGGAATTTGTTTTCCTATTTCATTTGCAAATTTTCGTAAATTTTTCTATTATTTTATTTCACACAATTAAGTTCATAAATCTGCTGCAAATATTGTATTGCTGCCGAAATTAATGACTTTGAATTGACAAAATTGACAAATTTCCAACTGTTTAAATTCAATCATCACGCGCATTTTCATAAATTATGTAATTGACACAAAACTAATTTTCATTGAATCGTAACCCGTAATTCAACTAACAGACATACAATCGCAAATATAATCAAAATATACAGATACAATTGCATGAATAGTTTAGCAACATCGAATCTATAACTAAACTCCGTCTGTGGGGACATAGAACAGGACACCACGGTAGAGCAAAAGCAAAACTGAGTTGGCGGATGACGAGCTGAAGGGCATGCAGGTAAGGGGAGGTAAATTGCTCTGTTCAAAAAGAAAGATTAAATTGGCTTTTGCCAACTAAAATAAACGTTTGCTCATATCCTGCCTGTTGATGATGATGATGATGTGCCACATAGAGCTGCTGCTATCCTCTCCTGTGCTCGTACTTAAGCCAGCCAGACAATCAGTCAGGCAGCCACCTGGGCTGGGTTAAGCTTTTCACATTCAGAGAGAGAGAGAGCGAACTATTTAAATGATGCATTCACCAGCTTATTTAGTTGGCACTTCACAAACATGACTGAATCCATATATATGTATGTACTATATGTTTCAGTAGACGTTTATTTGCTGGAGTTTTGCAAACGTTGTATAAATAATTCTCTTTTGTTTCATTCCAATCGGCATCTGGTTTTTCTTTACACATACTGGCATGTGCTTAAATTTCCACTTTCGCAGGAGAGAGTTTATCAGGACTTCTAATTAAATAACAACTACTTGGAAATGTCTTTGGCACTAAGCTGGAGCTACTTAGACTCGAAATTCGATGATGTCCATTATCATCGAAAGGCATTTCTCCTCTCTATGCAAAGCAAATGGAAGAAAATACACATTTTTATGTCTTCGATTACACACACAAATTGTTGGCAATATTTTATAAAATTAAGTTCAGAGTTGCCATGTTGACATTGATGTTTTTATTGCATTAGACAATATATATGTACATATACAACTAATGATGCCTGTTGTTCACATTTTAATTGGACACAATTAGTTGGCATTATGCCAAAGGCATACAAATCTGCAAGAAAAATGTACTCTGCTGTGGCAAATAGTTTGATATATGATAGACTCATATGAAGTTACATATTCGTTGTGAACAAATCAGTTCTTTGGAGTTAAATGATATAATTTAACTAACAAGGTGACCCAGCTTTGCCTGGATTCTCTTTTTGGTTCTCTAGGCACGTTGAAATTTAGTTTTCCTATGAATGCTGAGTGACACCGCCCACTTTACAATAAATCACACTTATGCTGCTGCTACTGCTTGCTGCAGCCTTCTGTGATTTTGGTCCACTTTCAGTCAGAGACCTTAGTGACCGCCTTATAAGAAAATTTCAGCCATCTAGCGCTTCTTGTTTGAACTTTTTGTTTATGCCAAGTCAGTCAGTCAGTAGGAATATAGATTGTTCGACCCAGGTGAATGAAACACAGTGTGCAGATATGAAATGTTTTAGCTCTAAGGACTTCTGAGATCTCGAGGTTGAGACTCTCTGTCGGACAGACGGACGGACTAACATAACTACATAGACTCTATTCGTCATGCTGATCAAGAATATATTCTAATCTATATATTTGTTATATTTGTCTATATAAATGTTATTTAAATGACTGCAAGGAAAGGCAAGTAACTGCTGAAGTTAACAAGAGAGGAAAGCTAACTACGGGCACTCGAACCTTATAACCTATATGTTATAGTGGTCTGATTTGAACGAATTTGATATATGAGCAGGTTTTAGCAGAGAGAAAGAAGTCTATGGTAAATATTTCAAGTCGATAGCTTTAAAACAGAGAGTCTAGTTCATATAGAAACCAATGGACATGGTTATATCGACTCGGTTTGTCAAGCTGATCAATATTATATATATAAAAGTTAGTATATATATATATAATACTTAATATATATACTTTATGTTGCGGAGATGCTTCTTTCTATGCATTACAAAATTATAAAACCCTCTGCAAGGCTATAAAAAAGAGAGGACCGGGAAGTCTGTCTTAACTGGCTGACTGATTGGGCAACAAGTTACAGCCTAAACCATAAGAGCTAGCTACGAGACTGAAATCGTCAAACAAGTTCGAATTTATGGCAGAGAATATATGAATGATATGAAAGCTGATGATCAAAATTGCAACTAAGTAACTAGAGTTAGACGTTCTCTCAATTATATGAAAAGGTGTTTCGATTCGAAAGAAATGTTGACATTTTCCCATCCTTACATTGATGAAGGATATGTTTCTATATTCCTCGAATTGTAGTTCCTTTCCATATGTTACAGATACTGTGACAAAATTACTATACTCTCATTACAGAGTTAAAACAATAATAATAATCGTTGTAATGTAAAAACAACTTTGCGCAAAAAATTTGCATAACAAAAATCCAATTAAAAAATAATAACTTATTTAATTAAATTGTAGCGACATTTAAATCACAGTCGGGAAAAAGAGGGAAAAGGGAAAACAAGCTAAGGACATTTTTGCAAACAATTAATTTCGTAATTGTTTTTACTGGTTGTCGTTTCTGTTTACTTAAAATATCTGCTTAATATTATGAGCACACATATTTATGAGCGGGTTGAACCCAAAGGTTCAATCGTTTTGCTAGGAAATGATGGCCATGCCAGCACAGACAGTCGGGCAAACACATAAACTACATACTTTACACACACACATTTTAACAATTGGAACGGAACGCGCAATGCGCTGCAAATATTTTCACGGCAAAATATGTGTCGAAAAATGCTTGCGCTTAGGGTTTTTTTTTGTTTTTGTTTTTGGAGGAGCAGCAGCGCTATTCCGGCAGCAGCAGCACACATGTGCCTCTGACATGTCCTGTTCATGGTAGTGGTTCTGGTCCTGCACTGCTGGCCTGCACTGTGTGGTGCTGCCTTCGCTTAGTTACATTTCTCGCTTGTTTGCCTCGACCCGTTTAACGAATTCAAATAAACGCCCGCTCGCCATAGAGTGCCATTTTTAATTAAGTTAAGCGCTATGTTTAGGTTCCTGGTTTGAGTTCATTATGCGTGCGTGCATGCGTGAGTGGATGTATGTTTGCATGTATGTATGTATGTATGCCGTGCGTGTGTGTGGGTGTGTGTGCCACGCCCCAAGCCAACCCAGCCTGCTGGCATGCCAGCTTGTCTTTATCCTTTAGGCAAAAAACATGCGTCTGCTTATTAGTGGATGCAATGCGGATGCCTCTAATGCGAATTTATGGCCATGCCTGGTGCTGGTGGCACTCGGGAGAGTGGGGGGGGGTGTGGAAGGAATTTAAGTTGACACGTTGTCACTAATCAGCGATTATGCACGTGCCTGTCCCCCGCTTGGCCGCTGGCAGTAAACCGACAATTAAGCATTTAAACGCACCTCGCAAAAATCCCTGGAATAGGTTTAATGCGAAAAGGACTTTTGTAAATTCCCCCCCGTGTGTTTAGGGTATAGGGATTTAACTAATTAAGCTGTATAAACTTGACCAATGCTATGGAAACTCTGCAACATCAATGTCAATAGGTAAGATGTGGTTTACTGGGTTCCAGCATAAATGACGCAGAACGGTCAGGCCGCTCAAAAGAGATGATCACACTAGAAACTATTGATAAGATCCATAGAATGATATTGAACGATCGGTTAAGGCTAGTGAATGAGGTAGCTGAGCCTGTACGACAGACAACTGAGCGGGTACATGAAATATTACTTGAGCATTTGGATATGAAAAAGTTATCCACGCACTGGGGGCAGCACTTTCTCAGACTCGATATATAAGCGTCACCATGACAAGCATCCATAAATTGGACTTCGAACTACTACATCACCCAGCAAATTCTCCAGATTTATGCAGCTTTGACCATTCACTGTTTAAAAGCTAAAGCAATGGCTGTAAGGTAAGATATTTGGGTCAATTTAAAAGGTCATCAATGAAATAAACGCCCGTTTGGAGCGTTTTTAGAGAAAGTATTTCAAAGGATTCGAAAAACAAGCTTGATACACAGGGAGAAATACTCATTTACCAAAATTTTCCTTATGCAGAAAGTCATAGAGTCATCATAGACTCCTTGGTTAACATTTACTAGTTCTCACCTATTTGATTTGAATCTCATGTTGCATTCCAATCATTTTCTAGCTAAAACTTTAAAATGCATTTTCACTTCAGTTCAAATTGCTTTAGGTGTCTAGACTCCTATTCGACACATACATAGAATGCCATTTCAGTATTCAGAAAATAACATTACCCAACACATACATAAACACTTTGTGCGAAAATGCAAATCAGTAAGTTTACAAATTCCTATCTTTACTTTCAACCCTAAGCTTTAAGCTGAAAGGGTTCCATAATTTAGTTCTTCTCCCTTTTACATTTAGTCATAGAACTTTACACTTGCCAAGCGATAATGACACAATCCAGGCTCCACCACATTATATTCATTTCCATCTCCATAAGGTTTCTTGAACTTGGAAGCCACAAAACATGTGCCCGAAACCCATTCGGTTGTTATTGCTGTTGTTGTTGTTGTTGTTGCCGACACTCGCATAAATTTATAAAACGATTATAGAAGATTTGCCAACTAGTTGGGACAAATAAAAAAAAAAAAAAGGACGCCAACGCATACGTTGCGTATACGTATTTTTGATAAGGCGGCTTAAGCATAAATAATGTAAGTGCTAAGCCTTTTTTGGGTATTTGCGCTTTTGTTGCTTGCAAAATTTTGCGGCCTGGCAGCATTCGTCGACGGCTTACCTCAAATGAGAGAGAAATGTGAAGAGTTGAGTTTGAGAAATGTGGGGTGGGGTGGGGTAAGGGGAGTGAGTTGGTTTAAGTTGTGCATGTTGTAAAATAATATTTTGCCACAACAAAGTGCGTTTAATTAAGAATGAAATGCAGTCAGTAAGAGAACTTGCCAACAGTAAATAGCACAAAGCCAGCCATATAAAAGCGACCCGACCGTAGAGGTAAGCAGCAGGGGCAGGGAGTTGCTTGTTTGCTGCTGTTGGTCCTAGAGTCTCATTATTTAACAGCCTGATTAAATTAGAATACACATACACTGAGTAGCAAGAAATATTTGCCAGCAGCCAGACGAACGGAGTAAAAGAGCAAGAACTGTAAGTCAACAAACAGAGATGGAAATATAAGAGGAGAGTAGCAGACGACGAAGGGCTCTAGTAACATTTTGTTGTCAGAGCATAAAGACGTAGCTGTTTTAATGAGTTGGCAATTAGCATATCACAGCACACACACAAGCACACACACACACACTTGCAATTGTGTCTGGGGTTGGTTGTTGTTAGAGCTAGATGGCTTGGTGAAGCTGTCCATGCATTTTATTCAAATGTTTTGCGCAAATACTGTTGCCTTGATTTTATTTGTCTGTTGAAGGCACTCGCTTAAAGCGGCAATGCATTTAAAAGTTTTGACAGCTAACAACAACAACAACAACGATCTACAAGAGATGTATGTTACGTATACGCACAGTTGTCAAACGTTGTTATTCATAGTTCTTTATACTACTGAAGTGCGCTCACTATAGATAAACTGCACACAATTTTTGACAAGCTCACGGCCGTAATTGGAATTCCAAATATAGTTGGAAAGACTCTTTTTAAATGAAGCTTTGTTTGTCACCAATTTTTTTTGGAAATTATTAACGGGCCGTTGATGTACTATGTGCAGTACGTTCGAGTCAACCCGTAGCGACACCAAGCCACGTGGGTTGCTATGTGCGAAACAGAGGCTAAATCTACTACGGGGTTCAACTAGCCTAATGCTGTTGTTACATCTTCTTGTTAGGGCTAGCTTTCGCTTTGTCTAGCAGTTAAATGCAATGTTCAATTTGAGCATTGTCATAAAAGGAGCTTTATCATGTCATTAACCGTTAAGCATTTCTTTAAAACTGGCAATTCCTTTTAGCACGTTAATCGCTGCTGACAAAGTAAACAGTTAGCTAACTGTTTTATTACCAATGTGACTAGAATTTGCAAGCGTTGGCAACTATTTCTAAAGGCAACGTTCAAAACATGTTTTAATATAGTTAAATGGAAGTTGAGAAAAGATAATACAATCTATCCTCCATCCATCTATCCAACAACAAAGCCCAACTATATCTAAACTTTGAATCTCAAATCAAGTTTTTATAATATTTGCATATTTTGTAGGGGAATTGCAGTGATTAACGGTCTGCTGTTTTATGAAAATTTTAAACTGTTTGCAGCTAAAATGTTAATTTTTGCATTCCTTAGGTAACCATAGAATCCTATTCGCAGTTCAGTAGGTTTTCTTCACACAGGAAACAGAAAGTAATATATTTTTTTAAGAAATTTCACACCACTGTGCAACCAACCAAGCAACAACTTTTGTATGCTCGGCTGTTTGTTGCTCATCTCAAGAGCATGCGTGATCCACACACACACACACACACATACACAATTTTATTTTCAAGCGTCTTAACCCCAAAAGTTTGGCACTTGTAAATGCACATGCCACACTCCCAGCCACACCGTTTGACAACCCCCCATTGCCTTTAGCAGGACCACAGTCAACATAAACGTTTTATGCAAAAATGTTGTTATTGTTTACACAGCCGCACGCTCGACATGCTTAACAAACTATGGATGGAAAAAAATAAAATGGTAAAATTACAAAACTTACCAAACACTTTCACAGTGCGAGTGTGACAGAGGGGGGTTCAGAGGGAAATGCATGCACAGCTGACCGAAAAGCCAAGTCAATTTTGGCATTTCCATTAGAAAAGTTCACACCTTTTGTTGTAGTTCATCACTTTGACATAAGCTGCCACAAAATGTGTTTGCAAATTTATTAAATGCATCAATCTGGTATACTGCATATTGTGGCATGAAGAGCTCTACCTATGCGGATGTCAGTCAAATAGGTGAAAAGGTCAATGTTTGTTTTGAGGGCAAGCAAACCCTGCAAAGCATTTTCAAGTTGCGAGAAATGCAAATGCTGCAATCGTCTTTATATTCATGCTTCAGCTTTATATCTTGTGTTACAGATTCGCAGAGATCAAATAATCGACTTCAAAGATAGAAGTTCACAATTGAAAATGTTGACCAGGATGTGGTGTATTTGCATTTGCCTGAACATAACTATGCCATTGGCAACTCCATCACAACAAGATTAGTTTGCCAAAGGTGGCTACAATTTACAAATAACTCTTTAAGCACCGGTAACAAGCAGCTTAAGACTTTTCAACTGTTATGCTGCATGCTGATTGATACCAAAAAGGTAAACCACAAAAGCAAAATTTCTATATCTATGAAATTCCGAGTCTGAATAATCACTTTGAAATGGGGTCAAACATTTTGTGCTCATATTGTTCGTGTGTGTGTGCTAAAATCTGCATTTGCTTTGTTTATGCACATGAATACATAGCTCAGTTTAATCTCTAAACAAACTATTTGGCGTTGATTATCTCGAGTGTTAATTTGTTCAAAGGATATGGAATTTGCGTTTAACGAATTAATAGTCTTGCAATGTCAAAGTCAGGTGCAGTCAGAGCAGTGTCCAATGTAGTCTTTGTATGTGTGTTGACATACATTCATACATACATACATATATATATGTAGAACATTTTAATTAGAGCGACACATGGCGGCGTCGACGGTGTGCGCCTTAAGCGGCAAGCCAAACTTTTCTGATAAGTTTATGCGTAGCGAATATCTGAATGTAGGCATTTTATGAAGTTCATGAATAAGCAGAGACAAGGGGAATGCAGACCATTAGCGCCTTCTATAGTGAGTTCTGCTTTTGGAATACTGAGCAAATAAGTCATCGTGATTTCTTTCTATGTGAGCTACACGATGTAGTGATCCGATTTTGACTATCTTTACATATGAGCAGCTTACAGTAGATATAAGCATTTGTAGAAAAATTCAAGTCGCTAGCTATATAGAAGGAAAAAGAAAGTATTAGGAAAGCATAATTTTAAATTTGAACTAGATTTCCATTAATGACTTTATAAAGGAGCCTCAATGGCTCTTGACTGCAAACCTAATTGAAATCCTATAGGAGAATCCCTAAGAAATACGCTGAATTCTCACTAACTTTCTTAATATTGGGTTATTAATGAATATATGCTGAGGTCTAATGAATATTTTAGGAATCCTAATACTAAGAAATAGTCTAGTTTGAATATATATGAGTTTTAAAAGGCCACCCACGACCCAAACAAAAATACCACACGAAGTTCAATGTGAATAGTTAAATTAAGAAAGATCACATATAACCTATATATATATATATATATATGATATACATATATAATAAAAGCATGCTGAATACGAACTTTGCAGAAAACAAATCCATTTCTATGTCAATTTGCCACCGTTCCAGGTAGAATTTTCTAGAAATTTCAGTCAAGTCAAGTAGTTATATAGATAGATAGATGTCCCTCAAGGTCTGTAAATGATGCTGCTGTAGCAGGATATATACTTATATATGCCTACAACGTTTTAGCTCATATTTCTATCAGTTATCGCAAACTCTCCTGCCGCATAAACCAAAATAAGCCTGTCCCTGTGCAAATACACACATGACAAGAAAACTTACACAACTTGGAATTTAATTAAAAACTTTAAAGCATACGTTTGTTGCGCGTCAAAGATAATAAATTTATGTAAATTATGACACTTTTCCTAATTAAAACTTACGACAGCCAGCGAGACTGGCAGCTAGGCAACACGTCGTCTCTATGGATCAGGATCATTAAAAGCAGCTTTCACAGGAGCACACCTCCTCCCCAAGGGTCAGTTTGAGCTTAAGGCAAACAAATATTTGGCAAATCGCCCAAATAGTCGTCACTCGTCTCGTCTATGGAGTATTTGATGAATTCTTCGTTATTTACCATGGCGCCACTTTCATTCTTTGCTTTCATTTGCTATTTATCGCATCATCAAACATTTTGATGTTGATTTATGGAAAATATATTTTTCTGCGGCACAACAAACAGCCATGAGAGAATAGAATGAAGGACTTGGAAATCCGTGAAATGAGGTAACGGCGAAAGTAAACAGACCCAAATAAACACAAGTGAATTGTTACCCTCCGCCACCATCCATGACACCCTCTGCTGATGCTGATGCCATAAACGAAAACTACAACAACAATAGCAAAGAAAAAGAAAGAAAAAACGAGCAAGAAATTTGCTAGAGACTTTTGGGGACTGCTGTGGTACGTCTGCCTGTCTGTCTCTCTGTCAGTGTGTCAATTCCTTGTAGTTCTGGGAATTGTGCTAGCGATTTGATGCCGCATTGCTCGAATGAGAGAAGCAGAAGCCCAAGTCAAAATCTTGGCCAATGCCAAATCTCATCATCATCATCATTTCTATCTGTTTGAAATTCGTTTCAATACTTTCAACATTTTATATTACAAAACTTTTTTTTATAATTTATTTTCATTGCATTCGCTTGCCGACTGCTCTTTGGGGGAAAACGTACACGCACACACACACACACACACACACAAGTATTCAAAATATATTCCATTTTCCCTAATTTGAAATTTGATTATTATTTGACATATTGACAGACAGGTATTGAGTTCATTGGCAAATGGCAAAATGGCAAAAAATTCATTTGACAGTTTGCAAAGTTTTGCTCATTAAGGCAAGAGCTGCCTGAATTTAGTCTATGACTACTAATTAATATGTGGAATGTAAGAGCGAGTGGGGTGGCGGGTGAGGGGGGACCTGTAGCAGAGGTGAGTAAATCCATATAGCGTGCCAGTTGCTTGCTTTACACAGTTATGTTGCTGCATTAATTATGCGAAAAGTTTATGCGCACATTTTTATGGCTCGCTCATTGTACTGTGTGTGTTTTTGTGTGAGTGTGTGTGAGTGTGTGTGGGTAGTGTGTATTTTCCTACTTTTTTTTTTGGAATTTTCGTTGTTGTTGTTCTTGTGTTCATAGCTTAGCGCTTATAATCCCTACATTGAAGGCAGCCAAGTGTGTGTTTGTGTGTGGTTTATTGGATTTCATTAATTAAAATGTGTTGTGTTTGTATATTAGCGCGTTGAAGCGTATGTGTGTGTGTGTGTGTGTTTGTGTGACTGTATGCGTGTTCGTGTGACAGTACATTGCGCATATAATTAAGCAGCAGTATGTCTTGTAAGTTTATGCCTCGCTGCTAAATCAGAACTTAATAGGTTGCGCTTAGAAATGAAGCTATCGATTTACAAATTTCCTGTGTAATGTGAAAGTGAAAACAATTCTCCATTATTATAATTATAAATAATTGTAGTGGATATAAATTTGTTTGACTTCTAAAGGCTCTTGAACTTTCGAACTGATCGCTATGAAATTTGTATTTCACAGGAAGTCCCAAAGATACATTTCATGCCCTAAAAGTTCCTCCCGTCCATGAAATGTGGATGAGATGACTGAGATGTAGTAAATAGACGGAGGAGAGAGAGAGTTAAGAGAGAGAGAGTGAAGAGAGATTGAAGAGAGAGAGAGAGAGAGAGAGAGTAGTAAGTAAGTAGTAAGTGTAGTAGAAGTAGAAGTAGTAAGTGAAATTTGACGTCCAAAGAAGAACTGCTTTCTATGCTTCAAAAGGTCAACACTCGAAAAGCAGAAATATCTATCCTAGGTCCACCATATACATATGCTTTAAGCTTCTAAAGACGCAGACAATGTGACTTGCATACTTACGATATTGCCTATGTAAAGCTTAAGTAACATAGCAATACACGAAAACCCACTTTCTGTTCTGTATCAATCCAGCGCACTGCAATACAACCAACAGGTTATGTGCATTTGAAGCACTATTATTAGATATTGTCTTTAATTGTTCTTATCGATATGTTAATATTTATCCGAATTAAGTTGATCGAAGTAGAGATTTGAAATTTTACGAATTTACAAATTTGTTTTTATCTTAACAAATTTTTCGGATAGTTTTGATACACTGTCCACTGTGATGTTGTTGCAGGAAAACCACCAAAGGACATTTATCACAACCAAGTGCTCTGCCGTCTGCAACCAAACAAAATTGTCTGCCATTTCTATATCCGTATAAATATCTCTCTTCTTTAGTTTCCCAGGATGCAGTTTTCTGTGCTTACACGGATCATTGAGCAACGCGAATGCGGAAAACGCGAACCAACGCCAACCAGTCAGAGTCAAAGTCAGAGCCAGCCAGAATTTTTCCCATTCAGCTTATGGCTATGTTCGTCTAGTTTTGCTTCTGTTTCGCACGTTATGCTATGCTGCTTCTTCTGGCAGCTTGGCAAAGAGCTGAGCTGAAACTGCAGCCCCAGAAGCACCATGTGGAAATCAGCCATAATTAAGTTATGCATGCGTAGGTCTGGCAACAACAAAAAATGGCTATCAGAACTAACTAGATGGAGGAGGGCGAGAACTAGCCATTCAGTCGAGTGGAGTTATTTTGATTAGCTCTAGCAAAGCATATAACCAGGTGCAATATGAAAAGAGCATAATCATATGCTGAGTTCAATTAAGTGTGAATTGTGGTCAGCAGAAGGTAAGTGACGTATGTGCTGAGTACTCAAAACCTGACAGCATTATCAATTATGTACTTAAACTAGCAAGTTGACGGCGATAAGATTAATTAAGTCTATTATTTATTTGGATGGCTGAAATGATAAAAGCTTTTATTTTGGCCATAAATAATAAGCTTTGGAAATGCGAGGGTGTTCGACAGGACAGCTGTCAATAACCATAGTTATCCATTGTGTGGCTTTGATTTGATAATCGATTCAAGCAATGAGCTTTGGTGATGAGGCCGCCATGGATTACCATTGATGAACTAAAGAAACTGTCAGGAGAAGTGGATTGTTCAAAGAAGTCCACATACAAAGAAGGCAAAGGCAGAAAAGTTAGTGGAAAACTCATCAAAACCACACTTGTTGGAGTGCAGATTGCGATTAAAACGCATTGATAACTGAATCGAAGTGAGAGTCCATATTAACGATGTCGTATACGACAAGAGCGCCTGCAGCTGGCTATCTCTTTCTATATCAGAATTTTCAAATGTATCCGTTGTACATCATATCCGACATGCAAAAATTTTATTCGAATGAATATGGTGCAATACTTTGACCTATTTTAACATTCAGCATATTCAACAAACTCGCCCCCAGCAATTCTCCATCAGACACAACTTTAAAATTTACCAATCATGTTGCTCATAAAGGCCGCGTCAGCTTAGGAAATTACGTTTCATACTTAGTATCTCTGCATAGAGTAGTCGTTGTTGCTTTTGCTCGTCTGCTGTCGGTTTTCATAAGCCTTAGCCAACAATGTCTCGCTTGTCTGCGCAACGCAACAAAGCTGAAAATTTCATTAGAAATGGCTTTTGGTAAAGCAGTTAAAGCAGGAGCATCATCAGCAGGACCTAAGTATCAGAGCATCACGCCGGTCTGGTTGTCGCCTTGGGCTTCAAACTGGCCGCAAACATGACAGGACCATAAACCTGGAAAAGTTTCATGTGTCACACGAATGAAATTCAATTAAATTTTCCTAATGCTTTAACCTTGCCAAAGCCTAAACCGAACCCAAAAACCAAAGCGCAAATTGTGGAAAATGCGGAAAGCGCATTGAATAACACGTGTAATCAAACAGAAGCGCTATGGTTAGGCCGGGTTAGTGTCAGACCAGACCATGACAGGCCGGCCAGTCTTCTGACTCTGCAAAACAAGGCCAGGTTAAATAAACTACTCTGGGCAGCAGCAGGCAGTAGTTTCGGCAGGGGGCCCCCAGGAGCAATTGCATTGCAATTGAATGCCAATATGTGAGCTGTGTGTGCATAAACTGCTCGAACTAATGGTACAGGCAAAATGATGTACCAACCGAGCAGATCCCTCTTGCCTGGCGTTGGCTAGAAAACCTACAAAAATTCGGTTCGAACATTTCTTTGAATCAGTGAGGTCTCCCACATTTGTATGGCATTTCAATGCTTAAGCTATATGTTTATGACTTTGGTCAACCTCAAACTTATTTAGCAAAGAAGCACGTTTGAAATAGTGCTGGATGTAAACCATACGCAAATCCAACGAACACGTTCGATACCGAACCCAATATTTGGCTTTCTCGTAGATAAATCTTGTAAACTTTAGTCAGAGTTAGCAATGAAACAATGACTTTTTTACCTTGTTCTGTACCCGAAAGACTTTGTATCCTCTCTAAACCCTCTATTTAAAGCCAGAACCAGCGTTTTCCAGCAATTCGGTAAATGCAAGCAATTGAATATTGATCGATTGGCGAGTGGCGACTGGCGGTGGCATGGCCATGGCTTCTATTGCTTTGACAGTGAGCATGACTGATGATCATCTAGTCTCTCAGGCCAGGCAGGATTGACTCGATGGATGGCCCTGCTGCCTGGAAGGCAAGCAATCAAGTAGCAGCAATTTCATAACCGCTTACAGTATTCATTCACACACACACACACACACATACATATACGCATGTACGCGTAGTATTTGTATGACATGCAAAGCAGTTTTCACTTCTTTCATCATCAACGAAACAGTAAAAATTTACATATGAAAATTTTTGCAATTTTCTGCGAGAACAGGTAAATATTTTTACTCTGTTGTGTAACAAAGGCTGGGGCAAAGCTCATATGGAGAATGTACAACAGGGGTACGTACGGAAGCTTGGCATGTCAAACGAGAGACCAACCTGAATATGAAAACAAGTCCTCCTCTCTGTTCAATGCTTTGGGGGTATGGGACCATATAATTGCACTTTCATACACACACATACACATACACAAACGCCCCCACATGCACATGCACATACACATGCACAAGGGCCGCAGCAATGAATGAAATTGATTGCTGGCGAAGTTGAGCTCCGAGTTGAAAGAGAGATGAGTTGATGGGCATGACAGGCATGTGGAGGATGAGCTGATACGAGATGATATATTTCAGCATACCAGAAACCGAGGACCCAGCCAGGCTGTCAAGCAATTGAACACGTTGCAGCCATGACAAGAAAATGGCAGCGTTTTGTTTGCTGCGGGCTAAGTTAAGACAGCTCTGAAAAGTATGCAATGTTATTTTGCGGAAGGCATCAAGCAAAGACAACAACACAATGAAGCCCAAAGATGCATACAAACGCACGTGTATGGTTAATAATATTTGCTCGCAATAGACAAACGAGGAAGTGGAAAACGACACAAGCAATAATAACAACAAAAATAAGAACTACAACAACAGCTGTTGCAGCAGCTGAGAAAGCCAACTGACGCCTTGCCTCAAGTTGTTTGCATATCCTGTAGCCTGCACAAAACAATCGAGAGTCTCAGCCTCTCCCTTGCTGCTGCTGCTCCTGCTGCTACTCTTCATTGTCTCGGCGGCTTTTCACGTGTCAGCGATGTCGGGTTGCTTGTTGTCAATAAAAATTTCAAATTCATTTCAGTTTGATGTCAAGCTGCATTTCAGAATGATAACTAATTGACATGGAAAATGCAGCAGAGAAAACTTAATACAAATTGTGTCGGCATGAAGACAAACTGTCAAGCCAGGGGAGTAGGTAGAGGGTGGAATTGAGATTGTACTAGTTCACTTTGTTGAAGTTAGAAAGTGCTATGAATCTTCTATTTCCAGAATAATGTAATCCTAGATCATAAGGTGATTGATATGTGAAATTTGATTTGTTCAAACGTTGGACTCAAACAATAATGAGGGCTGGCTACCAACCCAATCGTTTGACCATTTAAAGAAGAATAAGAAAGTTTACTCTGTATCAAACTTGAATTCAACTCATTACTAAATGGATGATAAAATGATAAAGATCTATTTACCCCATTCACAGTAAATTGGACTACGTTTAGTAACTATTTTCTACGGGTTTTCGCATCTTTATGGCTCTTATGTCCACATTTTTGAAAAGAGTGAAGGCTTTAACAAATATTGAAAGTCCTGTATTATATTGGCGTAAGAAGAGATGTAGTTAAGAATGTAGTTTCTTGGTTAGACTGATTACTTATCAGGCTGCTCGCCCACATATCCGGCAGACTCCTCTCTCCCATATCATTTCAATTGGAACGAAGTAAACACATATATTCTTTATTTTTCCTTTCTTTTTTTTATCTGCTTAAGCAAATGTTACAATATATGCAAATAAAATAAGAATTTTTTTGCTGTCTGCCCTCCCTAGGGTCTTGGGTGCTGCATTTTCAAACGCTTGCCAACAGCATCTGTAGTGTAGGCGAGGCGCAACAGGAGAAGGATTGGGATAGGATTTGCCAGGCAGTTGCCTGAATGCCCGTCTTTGTTGTCTGTTTACTTTTGATTTGCTCGATTTATATATATATATGTGTGTGTAGATGTATATCGTACATGTGTGTGTGTGCGTGTGTGTGTGTGTGAAGAAAAGGCGGCTGCTTATTTGTCTGCGATTTTGCCAATGTTTGTTTGTTTATTGATTGAAACGGCAAGTAGAAGAACGAATGTACAAACATACATTTCACATGAACTTGTAGGAGCCAAGTTTTCCCCAAGTTTGCCAAGTTGCGTTGCCGACTTTCTGCTGAGGGATATTGCATTTAAATAGCCTGACTTTAACATGACTTAGACAATGGGTAGAACAGATTGAGTTAAATCTGACAACATAAATTCAAAATGTTTACCTATTCGGTTTCCAATTATAAAATTATAAGGCTCTTTGAAGAATGAAAAACAAACTAAAGCTATATATATATATATGCAGTATATAATTACACTGTTGTGTTTGTGGCTCAAGTTGCAGTCAGTTTGCCTATTAAATTTTGCCGACTTGGCAGTTTGCATGTTTGTACAAACACCCACAGTCACACCAATTCATTCACACACATATTTATACATACATGACCTCATATAGTGACTATTTTATAAGAAACAACCAGAAGCTTACATACCCTTGCAGATAAGGTTGAAATTTGGTAAGCATACGTGGAGTTTTCTAAAACTGACACGTTCTAAATTTGGTTTAATTCGGATAAAAACAAAAAACAACAAAAATCTGGTATGCTCATTCCGAATAGCTCGTTTATATGGGAGCTATATGATATAGTGATCTGATCTAGACGATCTAGACATATAAGCAGCTTTCAGCAGAAAAAAGTCTATGGTTAAAATTTCAATTCGATAGCTCTAAAACTGACAGACTAGTTTGCATAGAAACAGACAGACAGACGGACATAGCTATATCGACTCAGCTTGTCATGCTGATCAAGAATACTTTATGGGGTCGGACATATTTCCTTCCATGCGTTACAATTATCGTTACAAAATTCTAATACGCTTTGCAAGGGTATAAAACCAAATACACGAACTAAACACGATAAAAGCAACCTTCCTTGCATGCAAGAAATGCCAACCAAACTGGCAAGATTTCATGTTTCACACAGTGCTGGCCAGCATTTTAATGACACTAGAGATTTTAGATCGAATATTAATTGAACTAATAAATATGAATATATGATGATGTGACCTAACAAGATCAAACAGATTGCACATTGTGCTACTTGGATTATTTCTAGGCCGTCATGATTTTCTGCAGTTAAAACATTTTGAAGCCAGATTCCCTGCCACGCCTTTCGGTATTATTGTTGATCTCTTCAGGGAGTCTGTTTATATTTTGACATCAATGTCTTTGTGGTTTATTTCATGCTCTTCCTTCTGTTGAATTCGTATGCTTCTTAGGATTCTTTCTCATGTCTATCTCTCTTTTATATGTCTAGAAGAATTATGTCTCTCCCGAAGTCAGCTTTATATCCAGATTTTGTTATGCGTTGCGATAAAGCTGTATTACCTTTATATTGCACATTTACACATCTTTAAATGGACTATTAAGCCAAGCTCCATCCTCAGTTAGCTATCGTCTAGAGTCGAATTTATTTATGTACACGTAAAGCAGCAAATGTGCAAGGCCAAAGTCAGTTGTGTGTCCAGATGTTGTTATGTGTTGCGCTAAAGCTGCTGCCAATTTTGTATGGTGCATTTATTCCTCATTTTTTTGTATTTCACCAATTCCGTTGAATTACCTAATGTGCTCAATTGTTGTTACACGTGAATGGTCTGCATTCGATGGGAAATTCCATTCTTTATATGAAAAGCTTTTAAAATGTATTTGATCGGAAAATGTATAGATCAGATTGTTTGATGCTAAGTTGACTCTAATAGCACAATTTTAACGAGTTTCTGTTAACTTGATTTAGTAGACATACGACATTTTTGGTGCTTTTACATTGAAATCTATGGAATTTGAAGACAAATTAGGCTGGAAATCAACTATCTATGGAATAAACTTTTTTATAGTAACTTTTATGTTAAAAGAATCTTTAGATTTTCATTATAAAAACTACACAAAAACTTTGAATAATAGCCTGGTTTTATTTGTGAGCCCCAGAAAGTATGCTACATTAAAATGTACAGCTTTCACTCTCATACACACACACACACATATATATAGCCACACGCACTCTAAGTAGAGTTTACAAATTCAGCGCTTTACGCTTTCACATGCAACTAAAAAGATTTGCTTTTAACGCTTTGCTGCTTGCTTTTTGACTTGTTTTATGTGAGTGGAAAGGCAGGGAAATAAGGCGACTTGCAACTGCAACTGGAGGACCATGAGCAGTGGCAAACTGTACTACAACAACGATGCACAAAAATCCCAACAGCCAACATCCAAGCCAAGCCCCTTGTAGTTGACCCAAATTTGTGGCTTCCTTTTTGCCGCGTGTTAAGCCTGTAGCTTGAAGCTTACTGCTTCAAAGCACAGCAACTCCACAAGAATGCAACCGGGGGAGGCAGGCAGGCAGGCAGGCAGGCGGCGGGTGCTTACATAGTCTGGGGTTCACTCATGATGAAAAATTCATAAAGTACCTGCACCTGACTTGGACCTGACCTGCTGTGCATAACTAACCAGGTGGTGGCAGCTAATGAGTTTAAGTTCTCAACTGACAAACAAACACATGCAAAGGCATGCACACATACACACACACACGGAGACACAATTGACAGCTGCAGCTGAAGTTGATGTTTTGGTGCATGCTGCAATTGACATGGCAACGCCGCTGGGCATACACATGCAGGAGATAGAACTGACCAAGTGCCATGTGCATTTTACACATGGCAAGCTGCCTCCAGACAAGTACGACGACGAGTTGCAGAAGCACCAACAGCAGCAGAGGCTGCATTCGACAATCGAGCCGCCTTGGGGAATAGCTGGAAGCTGTTCAACTGAGTGTTCTAAATGTTTGCATTATGCATTTGTTTCGACAGCATTTCGGTGGCACAGCAATTGGGGGAGAGAGCAACAAATCAGCAGGTGGTTATTTCTTTGGCCATAGATGAAAACCGTTTCATACTCAAGATTTTCACGTAATTTTCATAACTTTTCTATATATTCTATCAATATATTGTTTTGAGATCGTTGTGCAGTGTCCTAATATCTGCCAGGGGAAGTTCAAGAGCTTTGTATCGCACCACAGTTCCGACTAATCTGTTAAAACTGGCGAGAGGAAGGTCGAAAGCAGTTTTCCGATGTGCCAAACGGAGATATAGTGTAAGAAAATGTTTGCTGTTGATTTAGTTTAAATTTTCCAATTGAATACAAGCAAATCTGCTAGTAAATTGAATTTGAATTTCATCGCATAAACAAAATCTCCTGAAAGCACTTAGTAACCAATATCATCGATTGAAAATGTTTACTGGGTTGCGCTTAATTAAATGACATTGCGCAAAATGTCGAAATAAAAGAAAAACAGTTCGACTCAAAAGAGAAACAAAGACAAGTGCAAAAGCGTGAGACAGACAACCAGACTCCGCAGCATGGTTAATAGAGATGTCAGCATGCCAATCAGCCAAATTCCTCTTACTCCCTCCCTAACCCTCACGATGTCATTCAAATTAAATTAAAATTCCATTTGCAGTTGTGTCATTTGCTGAATGTTTTATTTGGTTTGTCTGTTTGTTGGCTTTTCGATGACAATATCCAACAGTCAACATCTTATTAAGATTGAGCGATTGAAAGATGCCCGGCAGGCGGCCATGGATTTCATGTCCAGAAGAACAATTATACATAAATTGGCATACAATTTTTGAGTGTCAGCTTGCAAAAGGCAACTTTAAACATAAAACTAAAGTTTGTTGTTCTGCAACAATAAACAAAAACAACAAATGCTGCTGCTGCTGCTTTGTAAATTTATGGCCAAAGTTGGAGCCATTTAACTGGCATTTACGATTCGCAGTTGTTAGGAAAAATATTTGTATATTTTTATTTATTTACTTTTGGGCATAGTTTATTATTCGTTTAGTTTGCTAAATATGAACACTTTTTTCAAACAAAGCACTATGGAGCATGCTGAACTTTGGTGAAATATATGTAAATGGTATATATATATACCTAAGTCATAGGTACTTAGAGTTCTGTACAGATTACATGTTTGTATAACCTTGTGTAGACGCACAAATGACTACTTTGACTAGTGACTTGGGAGACTTTGGTCAGACGGCAATAGCTAGGAGGTTGAAATTTGCACACTTTATAGCGTAGCCTCACACTAAAGAGACATTTTTCAATAGTCCAACTGCAATTTATCACTGGGTGTATGGAGGCAAGCGGCGCCTAAACTATTAGGTCGATCGCGATGGACGTCGCACTTAAGGCGCATTTAAGCGCCACATCCTGGCACCTATTTGATGTACAGTAATGAAATTTGATATCTATGTTAATGAGATCATAAACAGTATGATTCCTTAGTTAACTCCTGCCAGACCAACAGCCTTGAAATGTTTACAGTATACTAATATCGACTATCGTCAGATCAAGGCACAACTTTCATTTAAAATCTGCATAATGTTCGAATGCTTGTTGAGCCATAAGTAATGGCCGACCATATTATATCTTGAAATACCATTCTCCCACAAAGCTTTCCAAACTCAATCTAACAATAAAATATCACCTTTTACCCATAGTACCATGAAACATTTTTCTGTTCTAACTTCATAGATGAAAACAAAGCAAAAAGGCTAAAAACTCATTAGAACTTAAGTTGAGCGAGCGAAAGGAAAAGGCAAAAAGAAACAAAGTTAGAAAAATGTAAGTAAGAAAACATTAGCAAAACTGGCAAAGAATTTATAATTAAAACGTACAAAATGGCAAAAGCCTACGCACCAACGTTTAACAAGATAAACAGTGAAGTGTGCGTGCCATGGACAAAAGCGTCAAAATAGACAGCTAAACAAAATCCCAACAACAACAACAACAACAACAGCAGCAGCAGCAGCAACAACAATTTGTCACTTGACAAATTGATGGTGATGGTGATGTTGATGAGAATTCTCTCTGTTTTGTCGTTGCCATTTCTTCTTCTTCCATTTGGCGCCTCCTTTTGAGTAATTAAGCGTAAAAATGTTGCATAATTTTTGGTGGCGAGACAGAGAGAAAATTGAAACAAAGTGGTGGGATTTTAGAAATTTCATTTAAAGTTGCCAAGTTTTTTTTTTTTGTGACAGTATGGAGTGCTTCTATTCATATTTCACCAAGTCTCATCAACACCAACATAACATTTGAAGGTGTTTAACAGGCTCCAGCTTATAGCATTCTCTATTTCCTTTGCTAAGTGTCCTGAAAGCCTCGTATACCCCAACTAAAATGTCATCAAATGTCTTTCAATTAAACGAGATCGCTCAGTTGCCTCTTGTTGCTAAATAATGAAAGTAATGAAAGTATTTTCCACTCCGCCATCAACTTTTCCTTTGCTTGATTCTGCCTCTAAGCGTGTGCGCTTGGTTTAACCATTTAGATAAAAGTTTTATGGCACACCGGCAAGTCAGTGTGTGTGTGTGTGTGTGTGTGTGTGGGTGAATGTGTATATGTGTGCTACTTAGCCCTAGCATCAACGATATGCTGTGCCATTGCTTTCGATTGACAAAAGTTTTGTGCAAAATGAAAAAGAAGGGGGCCTGCCGGAAGGAGGTGAAAGACGAAGCAAGCGTGAGAGCGTGTGAGCAGCATATTGAAAATGTCGTTGAAAGCGCCGCATTTTCACCTGATGGATAATCGATAATAAGTGCGCGTATACCTGTGAGGCACATATTATTACACAAAGTTGCCAAAGCAACCAATCCGCCAACTAAGCCCAAAGCCCAGGCCCAGTTGCAATCCCAATCCCCTTGGCCACTTTGGCAAAAGTGAAAAGTTTTGAGCTGAGAAAATAATAACTGAAAATTATTTTGTTCTTTAGTCTTTCAGCCACCTTTGGCTAGGGATAGTCGAACGCCATGGCTGTTAAGTGGGCGTGACTTTCAACTTAACGCTTCAAAAAGTGGCATGGTTGAAAAACGTTCTCAGCATCTTTAAGTAACTTCCAAGTGCTTTTACTGTCTGAAGTCGACAGACGCACATTTTTTTCTACAACTATGACCGATTGGCCAACAACAACAACAAGTATTGGAACTTTGAAAGAATTTATTGAATTTGTATGGAGCAAATACCTGGAAGCTTGGCAAGCTAAGACTTTAACTAGACGAAGACTAAAACTATAGCTTAAAAACTCTAGACTTTTAGAAGTGAATGTGTGTATGAAATTTGAATCAGCAACGGATTCCAGCGGGTAAGCTTGACTAGAAATTTCTTTCGAGTTATAAAACTGGTTCAAATAAAACTAAATTTTTATAAAAGGGGAAAAAAGTAGCTTCTGTACCTAAGATAGTATCAGAGAACTGCAAATTGTGATTGCATAAGTGCTAATACACGATCAACCCTCGAAAAAAACGTTATGAATCTGCGTTCAACTTTCTTTACTTGCATGTGTGTGTACCCTTTGTCAATGTTTATCTTCAATTAAGGCAAGATCAAACAAACAAACGCTTGTTAGAGCATCAGACTTTATGATAATTTGGTATTCATAAACACCCAAGGTACCGCCCGGCAGTCGCTGCCCGAAAAGGCAGAGAAAGGATTAGAGAGAGAAGAACCTGCCCTCTTTGCCTCGCCTGCCTCACTATCTTATGTGAATCGGAATCGGCAACTGTTTACTGCTGGTTTGGGGCAAGAGTAAAGAGAGGATTTCTCTGACTATTTAAATGTTGATGATGCCGACGTTGAAGTTGTAGGCAATGACGAAAACGAATGCAAAATTTATTCGCTAACTGAACTCAAGAATCAACGGTGACTTTCAGTTCTCTGACAACTATGTGAACTAAGAAGAAACTTCTCGAGTTTTCACTTTGAAAGCAACTTCAACACAGGATGAAAAGATAAGAAAACTGACATTATAACTTAAAATATCATGAATTAAAAATTCAATGAAATACAATGTAATTTGAGCATTTTACTAATGACCAGCTTATTTACCTTAAGAATCCTTATCCCACAAATATACTTCATGAATCTAAATATACATATTCCTAATGATCAGAAGCATTTAGCTACTTAAAACACGGTTTCATGGAATCAAGTTCAGCCAAAAAGTTTTGCCAACTGTTAATTTTACAAATTTCCATACAATTTATCTCAAAACCAAAAATCTTTTCACCTCGCCCTTTGTACTTGGCAGTTTCAGCTTACAAAGGCAAAACTTCTCGGGGTTGTAAAACGATTTCTTAGCTATCATAAATATTTTGCCTAAAAGTTAGACAGCTCTATAAACATATTAATGTATGTACAAACAAGCTCACACACAGACACAATCACACCTACACACAGAGGCATACGTGACTATATGTGTGTACAAGCGAAGTTTTTGGTTGGTATTTTTTTTTTTTATTATTTGGTTGCTTGGGTAGATTTACGCATTTGTTGATAACAAAGTTTTAAGCTCCTCAAATAGGTGTAGCGCACACATACCTGCAATGAAATAGAAAGGGAGAGAGATAGTCAGATAGAGTGTAAAAGGTGGTTTAGTTTCTGGGTTAAAATAAAATTGTGCTGAGTTTTAAAAACAACTTTTACAACCGGGTTAAAAACGATGTCAAAAGTTTACACCTTTTTTTATACATTGCGCGCGGTTGACCAACTAATCAGAAACTTCCTAATTGCATATGGCAAGTGCAATCAGCAGCAGGTAGGGTAAAGGTAAAAGGCTAAAGGTAACTCTGGTAATATACAGTTAAAGCGGTTAGTTTCTATTTCTATTGCTGCTGCTACTGCTGCTGCTGCTTCAGTTGTAACCATTATTTTAATTTATGCAGCGATACTTGAAACTCGCGTGCCAGACACACTTACCACACCCACACACACACACGCTCATGCACATTCAATGTTCGTGGCACTTGTTAGCGCGATTTTCATGCAAATGAACAGTTAGGAAGTGGTGCAACTGCAACTTAAATAGTTGAGCTCACGCTGCGTTAATACATATATCGTAAATATGCGCCATTAAAATTTCAATCTCCAACCAAATGTATTTTATAGTGCGTCTGCCGGGAGCTGCTTGCAGGTACCTCAAGTCTGGCGGCCACTTAAATTGTAATTGATGTGCGTACGACACCTTAATTTGACTTCAGGTGACATGATGATAATGATAATGCAACTGCTCCAGCTCTGTTTCCTTTGACACTTTGCACTTCTCGTAATTCGATGTGGTGTAGATTTTCATTGGCAAACAAATGGAAGTTGCTTCACTTGCTTTTAACGGATGTGAAAGAGAGTAGTGCAAGAATGCCAAATTTTGCCACTACTAGTGAACCGGCGCTGGCACTAGCTGGTACGGTGGTATCTGCCACTATAGTGCTGAGTTAGACACTATGATTAGAGAGAGCCCGATAAGTGGGAGAGCGCTCATTCTTTTTGTTGTAAGTGTCACTGGCGATCAGATACCTCTGGCAGACGCAGAACAATCTTTGCTTTTATTAGCACTCAAACTACCCCACAATACTCACTCAACAACTCACACCACAGTTCACTCAAATACCGCCGCAAACATCACCTATACCAGTAGTTGACTAATAGTAGCGCTTCATCGCTGCAGCTCTCTGATATGACACTCTTCTGTTGTGTTCTCTTCCAGACACTCACTTGCAAATGCCACATCTCTCTTCTCATGTACTCTTTTCACCTCTCAATTGCATTGAACTCATCTAACAATTGTATTAGTCGACCGATTTGAAAAATAAGGTTTAATCTCTTCGCTCGAATTCCAAAAATTGTTGCCGAATCTGAGTTGGATTACTGGCTCTTATTGCTATTCTCTACCACCAAAGCAGACTACCTTTACATATTTGAACCAGACCAAAAAACAACCCCACAGCAAAACGAATAGAAAGAGGGAAAGAAAAAACGTGCCCCCTTAGAAATCCTCCACGCTTTCTCTGCGTTTTGCAAATGATTATTGTTGAGTTAGTCTTTTTTATACTCGCACTCCAGTAGAGTAAACGAGTATATTGTATTCATGCAAATGTATGTAACAAGCAGAAGGAAGCGTCTAAGACCCCATGAAGTATATATAGTCTTGATCACCATCAACAGTCGAGTCGATCTAGCAATGTCAGTGTGTCAGTCCGTAAGAACACCTAGATATCGGAGACTGTAAGAGCTAGAGAGACCCAATTTGGTAAGTAGACTCCCATTGGGGCGTCAGATTAAGTTTGTTTTTTAATTGTACCACGCCAGCTACCGCCCCCGCAAGCCGTAAAACTTTATATCTTCTACAAATCTTAACGTATTTAGTTGTAGCTAGGTTTGTATATGCATAAGCTCATACTCTACCGATTTGCTGAGTTTTGTTAAGATCGGATGATAATTTTAGACCAAAGCGCAAAAAACATTTTCTATGAGAAAACAAATTTCTTTCAGCATAAATGCTGAGTACGAGTACCTCATAGTCGACTATAGCTTTCTTACCTGTTTTATCTCAAATTGCGCACTGTCAAATTTAATGCTGATGATTTCGAACGTTTAAGTCTAAGGCAATGACGAAAGAGAAGAAACTGTGATTTTGCAGTTCTCTGATAGCCGCTTCATGTGCAAAGACGAGCTTACTGCAATCTTGTCATGATCTTAAGATCTTTTATATCAACTATCACAATCACAATGGTTTATAACAAGACTTATCATGCTTTTCAATGTGAATGTTTACCTAAATTGGTCTGCCTCAATTTTCGCCGTATTTCATACTTTTGGGTCAGACCATAGACTTTTCAGTACAAATTGTGAAAAGCAACGGCCACTCTGCCCAACCACCACACTGCTGAATATGGAGTGTCCTTATAAAATTTTTCATATATTTCATTTTGTCACGCAGCCAGTTAAGTATTATTAAGCTCTTTATGTCCTCCCACCCTCTGTTATTTGTTATCGTTGCCATTGTCACCTTATTTCCTGTTTGCCATTTTTCAGAGCGTTTTCCATACCAAAACGCAGCAGTCAGTCAATATTCTGCATTTACTTCTTGTCTTATTTGCATTGCCAGCATCAACAAAAATCGTTCATCAAACTGTCAGAAGTTGCGATTGCCATCGCCAATATCGGACGGGTGCTCGAGCAAATGTGGTTGATGTTGCTGCTATTGTTGTTGTTGTTGTTGTTGTTGTATGTGAGTGACAAAATATTTGACATTTAGTAGAATCACATAAATTTCACATGTTCTCCTCGACTACGGATGTCCTCGCCGACACCACACTGCCAAATGTCTGGCGGGCAAACTTGGCGCATTATTGTATAGTTCTCGTTATTTCTGCTGCTGATGCTTTTCTGTTGTATTGGCGTTGGCGTTGTCGTTGTCGTTGTCGTCGGTGTTTTCGATAAATAAACGAGCTAAAAATCACCGCAAAATGGTTTAGCAACGTTCTCGAGTTCGAGTTCGTGCTGCACGTAGCACAAAATGGCGGTCGTTGCTTGCGCATTTCCTGTTGTTGTCTTCCTCATTGTCGCCATTTTTGGTGAAAGGCGACAATAGGAAATGGATGGATGTGTGTGCGTATATGTGTGGTATTAGTTTCGACTACTTTTACTCAAAATACTGTGTGGCATCAATCACATCATCAACAGCAGCAGCAGGAGCTTGTTACATAAGCAACTCTTGGAAATGTATTCCACTCTGGGAGAAAAAAAATGTCATTAATCAGACCACAAATTTGTAGCCAATGCCAGGATAAAACCACTGTCAACCTGATTATATAGTATGGTTGCACAATTTGGTTGTATCATCATTATCCCTCTTTGAACATGGACAGCCCGGCAATTATACAAAGGCATAAAAGCGCATTACTAAAATACGGATACATTCGATAAAATGTAGTAATTATTGATTGAACCAAACCAGACCGAAATGTTGTTTTTCTGTGCTTCTTTTTTTTTTAAATATAAATTTTTCATCTCATTAATGCTAGCCGCAATGCCAAAAATGTTAACATGAGAAATCAATACTTGTTTAATGAGCAGCATCAGCATCACCAATGCAACTGCAGATTTAGCTTTGTAAACATTTTGCAGTCCTTTTTTAAAACTCCGCAAGTTAGTATGGATGATAGACCTTGCTTGCACTCAACAGAAATCGTATGTGCCTGTATGTTATTTGCTTGGGTCGGCGTATCCGAAGTGTGTGTCTCGTCATTTCGACGAACGTGGTGCGAAATCTAAACGAAATCTAAAGCGGGAGTGAGTGAGAGAGTGAAAGTATAACAAAGCAGTGAAAGGTGACAAAAGAAGAGAGTCAACTAATCAGATCTTTCCATGGTGGAATGTAGAAGGCGAGAAACGCAGGTACATAAATAAGCTCGCTTTCTCTTTCTATCTTACACATTCATATAGACTGACTATTGGAAGCTAAGCTATTTCACCCCTTAATTGTATATTGGGAACTTTCGAATGTCTTATAGCTGTTCTCATCCAGCATTCATACTCGTTAGTAGTCAATGTTAGGAATGAATTAAGTATGAATACTTTTAATTGTGAGTGGTTTTAGTATTCATTTCTTTGGAGTGACTTCATGGCTATTTAGTCTGTGATGAATGTTTCTTTTAGGGGTTTAAAGGCATTCATATAAGAAGCTAATCGACATAAGAGACACACCTGAATGACAGTTCGGCAGCAGACAAAGGCAAAGTATCATCGTATAGCTTGTCGATAAGTATGATTATGATACAGCTTTGCTTTGCTTTGGGATATGCTAGATGAGAAACTTCATGTGTGCTCTTTCTATTACCCAAACAACTTCCTGTCAGTATTATCTTCTTCTCATCTACTACATTCAAAAATGTTTACCGGGTAGCAAATGCAATCAGTGTAAAACTGAAAAGGCTTGTTTATATGGATGTAATTACACGATTGCTTTATGTGGTTGCAGTGTACTTTTGCGGGCATGATGAAGAAGAGGATACAAGACAAGCAGCACAACACAACAAGGGCCACACATTTTGGCACTTAATTTCATACCACCAAAAGCTCCACAGACAGCATTTTGTTATAAATATGGCATGGATGGAGGCGAATGGTGGCTGTCCTTATGACCGCCATTTATTTAACCTGCTACAACACGCACTCACATGTGCATACACATATACATAAACACATATATACACCCACACTACTCACGCACAGCCATTTGCGTAAGTCAAATAAATGAGCCTCGGTCCTTTATCTTGTTAGCCCAAATCGAATGGACAGCATTTTATGTTGGCCATCCTACGCATTTATGCTCATAAAATGGCTGCCAGAAGTCGCATATTAAATATTATGTACATATGTATATAAGTATAGTGTATCAGCTCATTTTGGCCAGCATGGCTAATAATGAAGGATATGTGCGTGGGTGTGTGTGTGAGTGTTTGTTTGTGTGTGTGTGTGTGTGTGTGTGTGTGTGTGTGGGTAGACATTGCTTGCAAGTTGTAACTTGTTTAATTACATTGAGCATGTGGAAGAGGAGAACACTGCTGTAATGTATTATTCCGGATGTGATGCGGTATGTGTGGTCCACTTACGACGGAATGGCCGCCATGGCATGGCAAGCAATATGAGAAGAAGCGCCAGTAAGTACGAGTCACTAGAAGCAGCACCAGCAGCAATTGCAAACTTTTTGCTTTAATTCAATTTTAGTTACCATAGTTTGGACTAATGCATTTTGCTTGTCCGACGTGGTTTCCCCTATATCCTGGCTGCAGCATATTAGGGTGTAAACGAATTGAGCTAAACGCATTTCTGAGGAGTTGCAATGGATGGTACAATTGATAGATCCCAAACTAATAATCAGCCAGGTCTTGTTGTTACATTAAAACATGCAACATTAAGAACATTAAGGCCCGTTTTCACATCTAATTGTTAGCGCAAATCGTGTCAATTTGTCATCTGACACTTCAAAGACAATGTCGTCTTCACAAGTTCACTTAGGGCCTTCACTTTAATGTCAGCTTATTTAACCTTATTACTTTTCAAGTGAACATTTTCTCCTAGAACTATAGGAAAATCATTTGGTATTAACCAAGTGTGACCAGATTAGCGTGCGTGCCAACCAGCTTTTGTCAGACAGCAATAAAAATGGTAAAATAATGTTTAATTGAAAGAAATTGAAAACGAAACTTAGTCCATGTGCCAGACTAGCTTTACTCTACTGCTTGAAAAATTAAACTTTACAGTGAAGATGTGAAAAAAGCCGTTAGTCTAGTCTAGTCTACATTATTCTACATGCGTTTAAATGAAATTTTTTCTCTTACAATTTCGTCACAAGGCAACCAGTGTTGTGTCCTGTCTTGAGTAACTCTGCTTTTGACATTTATGCCTTACAATGGATATGGCAGAGTCGAGTTCAGTTTTCGTTTCAAGAATTTTTCAAACTTGTTTCAGTTTTTGTCACATTTTGTTGCCTTTCGTGAAACTTTTGTTGACAATTGCTTGTCACTTTTATTTGGTTATTGGCAAATGGACAAGTTGCAATAATTGAAGCGGCTAATTGAATTTTAAGGGTTACGATTTGATATATGCATTATGTAGCCTTGACCTGTTTGGTCAGTTCCCATTGTTGTTACCAAAAAAAAAAACAAAAAACCCCAAAACTTTTACTAAAGCTCCAGCTAGACGAATTGATCTGCTGTATGTAGCCGAGCGCGCAGTTTGCTTGTCTGCCCAGAAGACCTTCCTATGGCATGCCATGCCACACTTTCCCCTACCAAAACACACACACTCAAAGCCAGGAAAAAAAAAAAACAGTTTTAAAGCTTATAATAATGACAAAAACAGCTAGCCACAAAATAACAACAAAAACGGCAACGTCAGCAACAACAATAATGGGCCCGGTCATGTAAACTTTTGTAATAAAATGCCACACACACTCACACATGCTCATATTCTACATGCAAAGCGACATTGTCCGTGAGGCCAAAAGCCACGCCTCTTACCCTCCCATTGTCTGTCTGTCTATCTCACTCGATCCCTCGTTCTCTCGACCAGGTTTTGTTTAGCTGTCTACAGCATAAATTTTGTATTATTTTGTTTTTCGTTTTTTTGTGGTAGAAGAGCAGAAATTATACAAGTTGTTGTTGTTCTTGTTTAGTAAAATTGTTATTTTATTTTTTCCTGGACGTTTTTTTTTCAATACTCTGTACTGAGAAGCTAAGGTAGGCATATCAACTTAGTGGAATGTTTGTGGTAGCAACTCTATATTTGTGGGAATTTTCTCGAGTCAAAATCAGCGTGTGCCAGACTTTCATCTGAATTAAGCGATCGTCAATGAAGAATCGGCAACTAGTTACTGCCAGTTTGAGTCAAGGGTAAAGGAAGGATTCCTTCGTCTCTCTCAAATTTCCTGTCATTTTAGTGAGCTGGAAAGAACTAAATGAACGACTAAACAACTCGTTTCAATACTCTACGTTGAGGAGAGAGTGTCGAAAACTGTCAATGTATTTGTGTGCACTTCTCTTTTGCATGCACTGCTTGAGAATACATACAAAAAAATGAATTCCCACAAAATTCAGTAACTTTTTCACTTAACGCTCTCAAGAGATACCCACCTGACTTTGCCATGTATTGGGCCTGCATCAGTGTCAACAATCGACAGTTTTCGGCACCTCGACAAACCCTGATCTACATATTATATGGAAATGTCATATTATTAGGAATTATAGATCCTTTGTAAAATTCTCTAAGCAGTTTCTTAGTGATATTGACTGTTTCTTTTAATAAACGAGGGAAGAAAATTAAGAACATAAAATGTAATTCGTCACCCAAAAAAACGCAGTATCTTCAAGTCGAGGAATTTGCCATTGGGGCATGGTTTTTATTTTTTCTTTGGTAAAATGCAGATTCTGAGTTTTCTGGGTGTGTGCATGTGTATTTCTATGGCTTTGGCTTGGTTTTACTATGCAAACAGTCAACAATTTGTGTAAGACAAAACCTGCACCCCGTCTATTATTAAGGTTCTCCAAGCCATATTCAAAAGTTGACTTATAATTAAAGTGAATGGCAATTTCAACCCAAGATATTTATAAAGGATAAGTATAGAAATAAAAAAGAAATGTCCTGGCTCAGCAATAAATTAATTGAATTAAATGAATGCATTACCAATTTGACGTCTATTAAAGTTAAGCCCTTATTTGCGTTGCAATTTATTGGTCAATTTATCGACGTTAATTCCACAACCAATTTGACTTACATATAACGTATAAAATTGAGCACATATCCATATGGCAATCCTTGCATATCCTTTTCCTCATGCCACACTCTTCACATGCATGGAGTGTCGGAGAATTGAACAGAAAACAGAAAGAGAAACAAAAGAGAGCAACAAAAGGAATCAGAATCCGAATCAGCTCGAAACAGAAGCTGCTGGGAGCAATCAATACACACGTAGCTTCCAGATATGAATGGAACAATGCTTAATGAAAATCACTTAAATGCTGCCATGTTGCCATGTTTATTGTTATTATTGTAGATTGTTGTTGGTTGCTGGTGCTACTGCTGCTGTGGCTGTGGCTGTTGATACGCTGATATAGCCAAGAGTCGACCAAAAAAGAAGTGCAATAAAATTAATAACCCTTTGTTGTACTATCCGTGTGTGGATGTGTGTATGTGTGTATGGACCTGCTGTAGGGTCGTTTCATTGATTGAAATACGCTTAAGTAAACCAAGTTGAGGATATAGATTGACAAACGATGACCAAACGAAAATAAGCAAAATGGCAACTGCCGGTTTTTTTAATTAAAACATGAAATAAACAAAAGACATTTAACAGGCGCCATAATATGCATATATTTATTTATTTTATTGGCAAAGGCTGATATTTTATACTCTGATTTATGAGGGGAAAACAGAAGCTTTTTATGTGGCATATTCGGTTCTTAATTCTCTTAGCTTTGTGTCTGTTTCAATGCACAAAAAAGCAATGCCAAAATGTGGTTCAGGATGCAATAGGAAAACATATGCAAATCAAAGCCACACACACCTTATCAATGACGAAGCTTACAACGTCCTAATTTCCATATGATATAGACCTAAGTCAACGATCTCACCGAACTTTAGCAATGCGATAAGTCAAAATCAAACCGAGGCGGAACGGACAGAAACAAATGCAATTGGGCAAACAGTAGATCAACGTGCTGCTAGAAGGAAAAATGAGCAGAGTAATAGAAAATTAGCAGAGGAAAAGAAGAGAAGGAGAGATAAATTAACTGTTTTCTACATTTCCAGAGATGCAATCTTCATCATCTGCCGCAAGAATATATTTATGTCCTAAAAACAAACAAAATGTTGTGCTATATTAAGACTAAGTTAAGTTAAGCTTATTCTCTTTTGTTTTTGCGAATTTCATAAAATTTGGTTATAAAATTCTTGCTTATTTATGAAAATTCAATGTGAAAGAAACAGCTTTCAGACCAGCTAAAGGTCATTGGCCTGCCTCCTCGCTAGAGAGCGCCTTTCATCAAATGCTTTCAGGCGTCAACACAAAGAACCGAATCTTTTGAGGTTTAATTAAAACTTTAAAGCATGCATAGAACCTGACGAGTGCGAAACAAGAAGATAGGAGAGGAGAATGAGCAGAATGAACTTATGCAAATTAAGTGAAGGCGAAACAATTCTGGCAATTAAAACTTTGAAGCATCTAAAGCTTTAATCTACAGCTGAATGTCTGCTCTGGGACTATTTAAGGCACACCATGAAGCACATCAGGACCAAAGGATACTTATCTATCCAGATATATCCAGTACGAGTCATGGCCCCCTCAGCAAGGAATGTGAAACGGGAATCGAATTTGAATTTCAGTTGTGGGATTTTATTGAAAATCCATGCAGTTTATTCTACGCCACATTTGCCTTTTGCAATAACAATAATACGAACAATGACTGGGAGTGTGTTAGCCCATTGTAAGGCGCCGAAGTGCCAACATATAAAATACAAGTGGGAATTGCAAAAGTTTTATTATAATTTATTACGACCAGATACGTACACACACACACACACACATCACACACACATACACACACATGATATAAAACACATGAAGCATAAAAATTGAATAGCCAGGCCATGACTCTGGGGCAAAACATATCAAACGAAGAACCGAACCGAACCGTTCAAATCAAAATCAAATTTAATTAGCACAATTGTCTGAATCAGGACGTTCGTTCTCGTGTCCATGTGTACTCGAGAGTACTCGTAGAATGTCTTCATTAAATTCAATAAAATGAAATCAATTTGTGGCACTTTTTATGCACACTCGTTTATTGTTTATGCTTGTGTATCATCGTCTTTGCCAAGCAATTTAATAAACTTGTAGGTTTACACTTGGAAAAATAGTGTGTATTTATTAGCTAGCTGAATCTTTGAGGGAAGAAAGCAGTTCAGTTCAGTTCTTCTGCGAAAGTGTACTCTTTCTTACTTCCCGCGCCATTTCTCTCTGCTCACTATCTTGTGTATTTTCTCTCTTTCTCTACCTAGTACTTCACTTGCTTAGTTTGTCTCACTCGCTTCTATCTCTATCACTTTTCGGTGTATCGGTGTATTGTTTTCCTTCTTCTCGAACTCTCCCTTTCTACACCCTCTCCTTACACATATTCAAACTTCTTTCTGTTCTCCTCTTTTCTTCCATCATCCTTCTTTCTATCTTCTCTCTGTCTCCTCCTGCTGTCCCACTCAATGAAACTGAAACATTTACCTCTACGAGTGTAGAAAATAGTTCCACTTCCGAAGAAGTCAACGTGTTCTTATCTTATTTATACCCCTATTTCGCTCTTCTGCCTTTCCATGAAGCTATAAAAAGCGGTGTTCGTATCTGCGCATTCTTTCTTCTAGCAGCTCGTTACTCCACTGTTTGCTCAATACCCATTTTAGACAATCATTGTGTTTATGTTAGCTTTGATTTAGAATTACTTTCAGCACAGCTCGATGTAAGGTCGTCTGATTTGATGAAAAATGTAAAAATCCTTAGCTCCGTCGTAAAATCCTTAGCTTTACTGCATCTCTGGCCTGACTGGAAAGAACTCTTATGGTATTGGAAAAGGTATCTGTTGTATGCAGATTGAATTCAAATCTATTCAGGTTCATTTTTCTATCTGGTTATTTGATTTTCATGTACATTTTTCACCGTGTTCGAAAGAATCTCATATGCAATTGAGTTTTGAATACAATTCTGTGTGCATGTGTCCTTAGTAACCACATTTGAAATCCTATTAAGTACCATTTGTAGCGAATGAAAATATTTCACCTTCATCAACATACACACACACACACGCTCACTCGATTCGGAGTTAAGCTTTCTGCTAGGATTCAGTTTCAGGTCCGTTGGTCAAAGGCAAATGGAGTGTGCGTAATGCACATTTGGCTATAGCCAGAAAATATTTCATTTTGCTAAAAACAACTTAGTTGTCTTTTGGGTGTAGCAGCCGTCCAACTCCTATTAGCTCCCGTCCTTCACATCGCCGCCTTCCCTAGCCACTTGTCATTTGGCGTGCAATTAATTATGCTCAAGTGTTAATTATTTTCCCATTTTGCTTTTTCTCCTAATTACATCTTCCGCTGCCATATAGCCACACTTCCTTTTCTGTTGCTGCTGCTGCTGCTTCTGCTTCGCCTTCGTGGCATTCGCGATGCGCAGCGTTGGCTCCCATGATAATTTCGTCCTGCCAAGCACATTTCCGTTTCCGCTGCTTGCCACTGCACTCCTCCGTTCCCTTGGCTGCCGCAGCAAAAAGTAACGAAACGAAACGTAAAGCAAAGCATAAAGCTGGAAATGAATGGAATGCAGTGGAAGCTTAGTCCTTGCTAATTTGATGCAGCGCGGCGGTCTCTGTGGCTGCCCGCAGCATATTCAAACTGAACTATCAGCTATACCACCGGTTTTCAATCACCAGGCCAGCAGCCCAACATAATGATATGGATTCGTTTGCCAGTCCAACTGTCAAGCTGTCGGGCTGCTCGCTGGCCTCCTGCATGTCTTGCTGCAGTGCCGTTATGATTACACAAGTTTTGATTATTGCTGCCAACTGCTGCTTGTTGTACATCAGTCAGTCTGACAGTCAGTCAGTCAGCCAGAGTCCGTCGGTCCGTTTTGGCCAACATGTTAACCTAAAAAGCGAAGCAAAGATTTGAGACACGAGAGCCATTGCCATAGCCATAACCTGCAGGTTCTGCAGGCAGCTATTGTTGTCGTTGCTGTTGCAGCTGCTGGCAGCAAATTGCATTGTACTCGGCTGCAGCTGCAACACGAAGCCATTCTTCAACTTTTGGCATAGAGTTTGGTTAGTTCGCCTGGCCCTGGTCCTGCTCGTGCTCGTGCTCCTGGGCCAGAGCCAAGTACAGCCAGCAGCACTTGAATTGTTCAGCCGCCTACTGTATTCTTCTAACCATTACCGCCATCGTAGCCGTTCCCATTTACCGCTTGACACTTGACAGTCCAGAATGATGAAAACTTTTGATGACGTCGACCCAAGTTTTGCTAGTAATTAAAAATTTACGTCATTTACCTGCAAGTGGAAGAAGCAGAGAAAGCAAAAAGTTTTTTAATACAAAACTTGGTTACCTCAAAATGGTTTTTGTAACTAACTTAACCCTATACACAGCCGCAACATCAACAACCATCAACCATCAACAACTATCAACAACAAAAAGCTATCTAGAATGGGCAATAAAAAGTTACGTTCACTTGTCTGCCCCAAAAAGTATGCAACAGCAACTGCAGCAGCAGCACACTTACACTTTTCTCAACTTTATGCTACACACAAATTTCTGAGATGCAAATTGCAATTTGTAAGTCGATTTTTGCATTTCACTCACAGCCGTTTAAGTATTTAACCGTCTGGAGAAGAGTAGCAATGCTGCTTGGCCAGGTGGCCGTATAATTTCTCATTAATTTTATGCAACGTCGGCGGTTTGGAAGTGTGTGAGCAGAGCGGCACACCACAAATGTCACTCACTCGGAATGTAATTGCCTTTGCTAAGCGGCATTACAAGCTTAATCTTTGGCATTTTGCAGGTCTCATGAAAAAACTATTCAAATTAAATACATTTTTTTAAGCATTACAAATACAAATACAGAAATTTATGACCTCAACTATTTTGAGACACAAAAACGCAAACAACAGAAGGTAAAGGTAAAGTTAAATAGGCCAAGAAAGTAACAGATATCTCTAAAAAGTTGGAGAAATTAAGTCAAAGTCTATTTTACGTACTAGAGATCTTCATGAATATGCTCAAAACGACATTCGAAGCACGGTCATAAAAATGAATTGAGTGAAGTCGACTACGAAGTCGAATGAATTTGAATAATTTTGTATGCGAGTGTAAGGCTAAGTCCCACATTTGCGAAGAGGTACAAACGCGAATGGGTAAGAAGAACTTATTTATAAATTGTATTTTTTCTTATGAAAGTGGCAAGATATACATAGTTCTTTAATACGAATCAGATTTCAAATTCTCGAACATATTATAAACAATGTTTAATAATCAGAATCTTTTCTATGGCAGCTATCCGACATAGTACTAAATTCTGGTTGAGTTCGTGACCAAAAATAATGAGCTCCGTAAATTCAATTAACAAATTTAAATTAAAAACGAAAGCACAGAAAACTCAGGACAAATATTACACATAGTACACATTCAACCCAAAAGACAGAATCTGCTGAAGCAGCTGTAGGCAAAACGAAATGTAAAGAAACTGCAGATGATAAATACATACTTTTAGATATATCTTCCACCCACACATACACTGCGTATGTATGTGTAAGAAAACTGTGTTGCAAATTAACTGTCAGTTGGACTCTCAGAGGTAACAATCGTATTGCAGCCTTTTAAAACTGTACGGCCAAATTGATTTGGTTTTTCTTTTCTAGGCAAAGCTCTTGCTGCTGTTGCTGCACACTCGATTAGCAGGACCCGTTTTTATTAGTAGGACAAACTGTGACAGCCGGAGAATGAGAAGGCCGGTGGAGACGACCATTTGCAGCTTATAACAAAACAAGGCTAAAGGATGCCAGGCAGAAAGACAGGCAGATTGTACAGCTTCTACACCTGCATGAATTTTCATTTGTGTATCACAGATTTTGTTTCCATTGCGCGTTTGCTTTTCATTGATAACAAAAAGCAAAAAAACAAAAAAAAAGAAGGGGAAACACAACAAAAAAACACAGAGCTGCTACATATATTTTCCATTTCCGTAAGAGTTTCGTTTTGTTTCTTTAGCACTCTGCGATGAAAAGGATAAAGTGGGTATATTAACTTTGAGCAGGCATATGTCTATTCGCTGCTACGATGGTATGTGTGGTTTGTAGAGGTGGTAAATTATGAGGCAACATATGAATATATAAAATATAGACGTGATTAAAAATTTGTTGAAATTAAACATTAGACTCGATTAACTTCCTTTTTTCTATATCCACTTTTGCCATTCCACAAGTAATTGAGTAAGTAGGCCAACGGCTCTCTCTCATGCAAGATAAGCTTCAAAGTGAAATCGAAATTTTGGTCCTTCGAGCTGCATATATATGCTATACCTATACTAAACCCTCTTCCCCTTATATCAATCAATATAGAGCATACACAAACTCAATGGATTAAGAACTGTTAATTTAAGTGCGTCCTTCCTTGAAAGTTATTCGTTTCCTTAAGGCTGTTATAAATATAAATAAATTCTACTTATATTAAACTGTCTATTACAAATGTAGAGAATCTGACTTTCGAGGGAACTCTAAAAAGAATACTCTGTCTATCTGTTTTCACTCTGCACCTACAAAACACCCACATTCACACACACAGTCACGTAACCAACAATAAAATATTAGACAGCAAATAGAAGTTTGCTACTTTTTCAATTCATTTCCTTTCCTTTCAACTGTTTCATTTTTTGCATTGATGTCAACGTACTTACTTCTTCGTACTCTTTATTATCACAAATTCAATTGTTCTAGATGGACTTGAAGTAGAAAAGTTTCTTTCAAATTGAATTCGTCTCATCATATACATACATACACACATATATAAGCCTAAAAGCATTTTATAATTGAAACATTTTACTTGAGAGAAGCAATTTACACTATAATGCAGTTAGAAGATGGAGTCCGTTCAATGTCAATAAAGGCAACAGGCAACACTGTCGACAACAACATTTTACAAAACACATGCAATTTTGTAGAAAAATTGTTTTTCCTTCTGGTTTTCGATATTTTCAACTTAATCGCATTTGCGTAATTGGATGTGTTTTCAGTAAAGTTACAGCAAAAGGAGTTGTAAGCAAGCCAGACGCTTGCTTAAACTATAAGAGGATATTCCAAGTGAAGCTGCTCATAGAATACATAATACGCATACGCCATGCTGTTAGCCTTTGACCAGCCGGCACTTGGGAATGTGCTGTTGTCGTCGTCATCAAGTCTTTCATGTTGAAGCAAAACAAAAAAAAATCTATATACGCCCCATGCACAGGACAGAGTATGCTTTCAAATGAAGTGCAGAGATTGGGTCTAGAGCCTCCACCTATAACTCATGCTAATCTAGGCGGGAAGCATACCATTAAACGCTTGTCGAAATCGTTGTATCTGATGGCCGTTCATTGAACTTCAGCTCACGTAGGTTGAGATTATTTCAGCAATAAATGAAAATACTTTTATTTAAATTATAAAACATTATTAACGGTCAGCTATAACAAGCATCAGAAAACTGGCCACTCTTGGCAAGGACGAAAACTTTGCAATGCAAAGAAAAGTTTTAGCAGTCAACTGCTCAAAAAAATAGAATACACAAAAAACGTCAGCACATCAAAAGGTAACACAACGAAACCTAAAGCGGCTTGGCTTAGCCAAACAAGTGAGGCGAGATGAGGTGAAGAGGGTGGTGGTGGGCAACAAAGGTGAATGCGACATTAGAAAAGGGTTCAACATTTTATGAGCCATGCACTGTGGGCATCACAGCAGCAGCTTATTTTCAAAATGAAAGAGCATTAGTCGTCCAGAGGAGAGGAAGAATACGAATAGACCTGTTAATGTGTCGACCTTAGAAAATTTAAGATCCGCCTTAGAGATCGTGTCAAATCGTTTTCATGCAAATGTTCAGCGGCAGCTACTTAGCAGCAGACTTTACAAATTATATCATTCTTGATCACTGAGATGAAACACACAGCCCCTGCTGATGGAGTGCATGCCGCCATTTGCCCCTTGTGATTGCTTACGCATCACCACGCGCTCCTAAATGCGGCTGGCATTCGCTGAACTCAAGAGTGAACTGTGAGTTTGCATGTCTCTGATACGTTTTTGTCTCGATCTAGAAATATGTAACAGATAGAACATGTAAAATCCACCTGGAAAACGTCTTCATTTTTCGTTTGGATTCAATTTGGTTTGAATTTAAGTTTTTGTTAAATTCTTGTCAAAAATGAATACATTTTTTCTTCGTACTCCAAAGACCTGCTAACAACATTGACCTATACCAACTTGCAGTGATTGAGTCCTCACTACAAACCTATACTGGTGTAAAAAATATGAAAAGGTTCCACTGTGCGACTTGGCTAATAAGCAGTCTGTTCTTTACCAAAAAAAACAACAACAACAACTAAAGTATCACACAAATAATAAAAGTTTGAGCTTAAGGGAGGCAAAACAGGCAATGTACCTTTAAGAAAATTCTTGTAACAAAACAACAAGAGCAAAAAGCCCCGTAAGTGCACACTGAGTCTGGCAGGAAACCCCTGCTAGGCATTTATAATTAAAAACGTAAGAACCTTAAACAACATTTTACTTGGGGGCCGCCAGAGTAAAGCAAGCAAGCAAGCTAAGCTAGCAAGACAGCACGGAAAAGGCAACAACAATAAAAGCAAAAACAACTTGCGAATGTCTCTGGCGGCAGACAGAAGTCAAACAATAAAGCAGACAACAATAATTTCAACAATAACATGCAAAAATTGCGTTGCCCAACGAATGAATAAAGTGCAGCATACTTTTCAGCGCGACAGCTGCTGTTGCTAGCGGACAAATTTAAGATGACAGCACAGCATCAGAGGGCAAAGCTGGCCAAAGAGACGAGTGATACGATACTTGACTCAAATGCTTTGATAATTTTTTCTTCGAGTGTTTAGCTTATAATATTAGATGCATATTTGCATTCTTCATGAAGTTGAAACGGAAAGCTCAAACGTCTCACACACTTCTGGTTTGATTATCAGGGTAGCTATTCGATATTCATTAGAGATGTGCCCCATGCAAGGTATGGAAGACACTATTTTGATACATAGAGGGCCTCGACTCTTTAAGATGATAATCACATTGTCATAATATGGTTTATCAACCAAATCAATCCCAGCCAAAGGGAATCTTTTAAGCCGTCTATCTAGATGCTTAATAGTTGAGCAACTACCAATAAGAAGAATCTTACTTCTCTCTAGTCTACCTATGCTTCTATCACTTTTAACCATAATTGCACCACATCTTCTGAATTTCAATGAAAGCCCTTTACTAATTTTGCTTTCTTCTACAGAAGTGTACAGGGGGGGAAACCCAATGATATATTTGATTGCAACATGAGCAGTTTGTTATATTTTTGGAGTGGCAAAATGCCGACCTAAACAACCACTAGTAAGGGCAGTCTGCTCGAATCGTGCATACACACCTCTCAGCTTGAACGTAGGGTTGGCAAAAGGTCATAATTTTAGTTTTTCGACTCCGACGCCGCCAGTGCCAAGGGCATAAATCAATTTTAATGCGAGCAAAGAAATGCACGTAAAAAGCCAACATACATAAAAGTAATGCACACAGATACAAGCACACATACATTTGCGCAACTAAATGAATATATGTGTGATTTATAGCAACGGTTCGGTTCGACTCCAATTTATAACAAAATTCGTGAAGCTGCAGATTGCACTTAGTGCGCCAATGAAAATTCTGCTACCAAACGACCCACAGGCTAGTCGATGGGGCAGGGATGTTGAGCAGGTAAATTGCATATATATGTAACTTATTTGACTACAAAAGCTGATGATGATGCCGTTCCATTGAAATATAGAGTGGCATTTCATTAAAACAGCATGACCTACAATTTGCTGAGTGTAAACCTATGTTGCACTGAAAAAAATAGATTAAATTTATTAATAGATAATAGAAACCAGATACTAGAAATAAACGAACCCCTTGCTTCAGAGGGCAGCAGGCTGCAGAATGATCCGTATGAAGAATGTCCACATCATTCTAACGTTTCAAAGCGACCTAGAGAATCGTACATTGACAAAGACCACACATGCAAGATTACCAGGATAATGTACAGCTTGACATTACAAATAACACCGAATGTGATAAACCAGTGACAATAGAAACCCTAGAACATCTAATCTGCATTTTTGCAGTTGAAAATTATTTCGAGAGCTGCCTCAAATCTATCGTCAACCAATTCTGATAAATTCATTCATTCGCATTCCAAAGCTTACATACTCTATAATAAACCTAGGACTTAATTATCCTGTCTAAGACTGACACATACCAAATTTGGTTCATTCCGAATTGGTTGATTATGTGGGGGCTATATGATATAGTGGTCCGATCCGATCTGGATCAACTTTTGGGGGCTTTTAAAACTAACGTGTAGCAAATTTGATTCAATTCGGATAAAAAACAAACAAATTTGCAGTACGTAGAGTTCATTCCGAATCAATCGGTTATATGGAAGCTATATGATATAAATATTAAAACATTATGCCTTATACCCACTCGACCTAGAGCCAGCTAGCCAACAATATTACCTTAAATATATCTTAAACCGATAAATAATCAACTACAACTCTTATATTCTGCCTTCGTTGGCTTCTGAGAATAAAATATGTAAATATTTTTACTTCAGTTTGGGGAGAAGTGTGAAAATGTTAACTTTGATCTCTGCAAAATCATTCAAGGAGTTAAGACATTGTTGTATTTGTATTTCTATTATAAATATTTTAGTTGTGAACTAAAAACAAAATGGTCGTAACATGCGTGTAGAAAATCACTTTCATTTATCACACACTTTATACATACAAGGGGAAAGTGAAGAGAGAGAGACAAAGAGTTAGAAAGTAAGAGCGATGAAGTGGTAGGGAGGTTTGCATAACTCATGCTTATGTAGAGAACACTACCCCCCACCCCTCCATGTGTCACATGTCCAGCTTGAAGGACATTGAATGGATATGCGCATTATATTTAAACCTTCTTAAATGAACCAGAGCACAGCTGAGCTGAGGCTGAAAGTGTGTGTATGAATGTATGTGTGGGACATGTTTTCGCAAGTGGTTGGTGTATGTATGTGTGTGGGTGGGTGTGTGTTGATTGTTTGCATTGGTGTAAGTGGCTTTCACGCAGCCATTTTGTTTGGTGTGAAGCGCCGCTTAAGACAAACAATAAAACATAATGAAAGTGTAAAGCCAACTAAAGCCAAACCGAAAGCCAAAGTTTGTCCAAAAAAGAGGGTCAATTGCCATCTCGAGTGCCACAAAAATGCACATAAATGTGATAGATGTGGACGAGGCAAGTGGCAAAGAGAGAGAGAGAGAGAGAGAGGGAGAGAGAAGCAGCCAAAAACTGACCCAACTCTACGCTGCAGCAACAATTGCAGCAACTTTTTACTTAGCCCATGCCATACCCATGGCATCGCAATCACGACTTACTCACAACATAAATTTAACGAGAACGCAGGCAACGCAGGAAACGAAGGACTCTGGCCAAGGAGGCAATGGCAAGCAAGCCTTTGTCATGACAGCGGTACCACACTACTAACTATTCGCCTCTATATTTACTTGTGTCACTTGCCATGTTGTATAAAGCATGAAAAATAGTTGCATTTTACTGAGTTTGTCACATTTGTTAAATGGCTTCTCGGGCTCATCCGCATCCGTGTCCCTTTTGCTGGCATGTCGAGTTGATTTTAACATTTAATTATGACCATGTCATGGCCGTAAGAGGCTTATCAAATGAGCCGCACAATAATGTACATACAGTTAAAAAGGACTTTCACAAAAAAAAGAGGGGGTGGCAACATTTTAAAACCCAAACGAAGAACAAAAAGTTGTTTAAAATAAAATGTCAACTTTTATGACAAGCGCACAGAGAAACCTTTTAATGGCCTAGCAGCAACATATATCAAAATAAGTGCTCTCACATTGCTTATACGAAGCGTAAGCCCCGAGTTCAGGGCATCCCAATAGCCACAGCATATATATATATCATGGCAACGCCGCAGACGCCACCAATCGATAATGCTTTTGTTCATTAAGAAGTTTATAAATCACAGCCAACTACTCAACTACGTGGCTTCAAACCGAACGAAAGAGACTGAAAGAAAAAATTCGTGGAGAGAGAGAGAGAAGAAAATTAAAGGAATTTCATAGTTTTCTTTTTCTTTCGTTTTGTTGTTGTTTGACTTCAAATTGGGTTCAAATTGTAACTCAATGAGTTTTCTAGGTGTGTTTGGCCAAGTGTGACTAAAATACTTCAGATTTTATGTGTGGGTTTTGTTATTTCTTAAGGCTGTAGATGAGTGTGCTGGAATTGTGACGGATGGCTGGCCTGCCTACCACGTGGGCTGTGTTAATTTAAAACAGCCTGGCAAAGGCAGAATGTCAATGCAAGGAAATGTTAATTATTTGGCAAAAACTTGAATTGCTTTCAGCAGCTTTAGAAATGTTTTTGAAGTCCGACGGATTCCATGATTTGAGAAGTCCATGACTTCAGTGTATTTATGATTCAGAATAGTCGCTAAGCAGAATGTATATATAAATCTCGGTTCTCTACGGCTCTCAGCAGAAGAAAGTTGGCTATTCAGGTTGGCAGTCTTAGCCTTGAGACTGCGCCTGACTGATGAACAACATACAGATCAAGCTTTAAGTCCAAGAGATCAAAAATGTTCACATAAGTAAGAGTTAGTTTATGGCATAAGTGCATACTTAGAGCGTCTTCTGGGAAAACTAGTAAAGGAAAGTTCTTGAAAATCGATGTGTAAGTTCATTTCCATGAATTTATGCAACATATTTAATACATTACCTTACTTTGATGCTAAATCAGAAACTAGAACTGCTAAGCAAACACAGTAGCATAAACTGAAAGCTGTGAGGCAACAATAATACCATTCAGACACATCAACCACAATGTGTTTACGCAGCTTGTTGAATGCGTCTGAAGAAGTAGCAATTCAAGCTACTGCAGCCTGCTCGGTCTCTCAAGATTTGTAAGCCGAGCTTTGTTACTACAATTCCTAATGCTTTTCAAGTAAATTCAAAGAGAAGCCTTTCGCCCTCATATATTTCTGTCTGCTTCAAATAGAGTCCTTGTAATTACATCTCGCTCTCTGTGTTTGCCCTGTGTTCAGCCTACTAAAGTGGACGCCCTCGAATGTACACATATTCATGGAATTAATCAATGCCTTGCCTTCACATAGAGGATTATGATGCGAGCGAACCATCACAATGGGCCGAATGTGGATATAGCTATAATTATGCTCTCGTAATTCTAATTACACGATGCCCCATGTAATAGCTTTCTGGCCAAAGCAAATTTCCACATTAACAACGTGCACAAAGAGTCATGAAATACGCCAATGGACGACGTCAGCTGCAGGCGCTTTGAATGGGATGAATGATGGCTTCGCTGGGCTTTACAGCCGCCATGCCATTAAGCTAAGCCAAGCGCCAACACTTTTCTTTAAAGTTTAAACTTTTCAAACATTTTGCAAATGCATCCATAATTTGCAACCTCAGTGACCTTTCAACTCTTGGCATGTGCATTTTAACGTTTATATTTACGTTTGTGTATATCCGTGCGTATACGTAATTAGCTATGCATTTCATGGCATTTCGTCGCTCATACGACCTATGGCGATGCATTTAAAATGCATTTAATTTCTGTTTCCTGATTTCTCGTAACTATGTAGTGGCAGTAATTAAAGCTAACCTCAGGGCTATCTCAAAAATGCGATACATATATATATATATATATGACAATTTGCATAATCAGTTTGCCATTGTTTTTGCGGTTATTGGTTGTTGGATCAGGCCGCATTAATTTTGGCTTTTTGTTGAAAACATTTTGTTGCTGCTTGCTGCTGCCAGCTCCTAGCTGCCATTTTCCAGCATTAGCAGTTGGCAAATGCAAATTTAAAATGTAAATGCAGTTAAAAACTAATCGAGTTATCGCATTAAGCACTGACAGCAATTAACAGCAAATCGATTTAAAATGTTTCGTCAATTTTGTTCATCTGAAAGGGAAGCCAAGAGTCAAAATAACTCAATGGAAAGCTTAGCAGGTAAGGCAGACGACACACGCACACTCAGAGAAACACAAAAAGCTGATTCAATGTTCAAGAATAATGGTTGAATATGAGGAATTCCATAAAAGTTGTACTAAATTAATGAAGTCATAGAGAAACTATCAGAGAAACTTCGCTGTTACTAAGCGGCTTTTACGAAAATCCGCTTTCAGAAAAAGTTGCTTGTATAAGTATCTTAATAGTCAGATTGCTCCATTGCTCTGAACTCTTCCGCAACTCAAAATTTCCGTAGAAACTGCGCAGCCTGCCTCTGTTAGCTTCTAACACTGACGCCGCTGTGGATCGTGAACTTCTTGAAGTTTCTCAACTTTAAAGGCACAAAAAGCTATATGTGGTCCTGCCATAAAAATATATTCTATATTGTTGGAAAATTGAAATGCAAAAAAATATGTGGAAGAATTTGTCATGGTGTTTTTTACTCACGACTAGATGAAATTTGTCAATATATGTTTCTGAACTGATGAGCTGAAGCAATTGTAACCATTTTTTACCTGCAAATACAAGAACAAAGAAGAATTTTGTTTAATGAATGGATAGTGTAAGACATAAAATTGTTACTAAATCTAAGATTTATTTGTTAATCAACAGGTAAAGTGTATAAACCTTAACATCCACAAGCCGCACTGTGGAAAAAAACACGCAAGCAAAGGCAAGAAAAATAACTTTACATGGCTTCTTTTGACTACGTACGTACATACGTTTCCTCTCAACTACACAAAATAAGAGGCTCTTACAGTTCACAACTCCCTTTTCTGTGTATCGGGATACAAATACAGGCTATTGAGTTGCACATATCAGTTATCATATACGAACAGCTGTCATATGTGCTAAAGAGGTCGCTATCTGAGTGGCAAAGAACCCTAACGACGTCTGAAGAATGAATTCTGTTGTATGCCAATTACTGTTACATTGTGAGAAGCGGCTCAAATTTGGTTGGACGTTGAACTATATCGATATTCTCCTCAATTACTGATTGGGTAACAGCTCACACCCCAAATATCCTGATCTGAAACTATCATATAAGTTAGCTTTTATACTGTGGCTGATAACCAAGAAGCTATTTTGGAACTGTTTTGAACTGCAAAAGCGTGAACAGCGTTGTCAAAATTTATATGGAATTGCATTTGTATGACAATCCCAAAAGTATGCTACAAAGTATACTAGCAATTAGCACATATGTACTTATATACGAAGACTACTACAGAAGGTCCTTAACAAATACTGTAGCAAGCGCTTTTCTTATATCAATCAACAATACCATAAAATCTCAGTAAAAGCAGTAGGAAGGATCATATTAATATTTATCACATCTGCCAAAGATAGCTGGCAGTTCAGTTATTACCATATCAGAATCAGTGGTAATCGATCTAACTTTTTGTCATTTGAATATGGTCTTGTTTGACTATTTCTCTGAGTGTTTTGTGCCCATTTTAAGGTGCCCTCCTGAGGTGAGGAGAGGCTCCCGCACCTTTTTTTGGGCGAAATGCTAAATGTTTAACTGCATTTACTAAAAGTCAGTTGTAGCATTTGAGCCCAGCCAATTGATTGCACAATGGCTAAAAGCAATTTATAATTGTCAACTGTGAAATGCAATTAGCAATTAGTAAAGGTCAATTAACATTGAAGGCAGGCAGTCGGACAGTTATACAGGATGGCAGGCAACAGCAGCAGCAGACACTAAAAAGGACATGGACAAGGTTACAAGTTGTAGTAAATTTGTTGCCATCGAGACCTTTGCTCTGACTGGAAAACTGGGCGCATATGGCACACAAATTAAGTTTTATCAATGAGACTCAGAGTCTGATTGCCAACTCAATTAATAATAAGAGGCAAAAACTTGGGAGAGGAATTGCTACTTAAAATGGTTTGTTCTGCAAAAGGTTTTGATTGTGATATAAACAACTGAGCTTCAGGATTTGGTAATAGTTTGCTTTGAATATCTAAAACTTAGTCAAAAAATTGTTTGTGCAAATATTACCCAAAGCCTCCTCTTCAATTGATGTTGCATGAATGTTTAATAATATTTCACAGGATTTTCAGAATAATCAACGCTTTGTGCATTTTAATTATGATTTAATTTTTGGTTATCAAGTTGGAAATTAAATCAATGAAATGCCACAAAGGCACAAAGCAATAGAAATATGCGGCATATTTGTCAGTCAGCTTTTAATTAGCAAAAGCAACAAAAGCAACAAATATCAGCCATAGTGCCACGAAATTCCAACATGGGGATATGCACAAATATTTGCATATTTCACAGCGCACACATACATCAAAGCCATTGCGAGCGTATGACGATTGGAAGAGGCAGAGGGGTGATAAAGTAGGCATAACAATGGCCGACGATAAACTGCTACACATGTTAACAAAGTTTACAGTTACAGTTACAGTTACAGTTGCCAATCATTGACAAAGGGCCCAGCAGAAATTGGTTCAAACTTAGCTAACCAAACAAAAGCGGAAGCTGGCGAGCGGCCATTTTTGTGTTATCGCACGCCATTTTGAACGGGAGTGCGGAATAACGGAGTATGGAGTGTGTGGAGCGCAATTTGACGCTGTGTTTGCACAAGCCAACGGAAGTGATACATTTTGTTATATGTATATATATATATATATATATATATATATGTATATATTTACATTCGCACAAACATGGGCAGTGCAAGAAAAACGACAAACTGAAAGGCACAAAATCAACATCAACAACAGCAAATGCAGCAACAACCACTGCAGCGACAACTGTGAGCGGAAGCGGAAACATCGCACATGCACGCCCAGACATGCATAAATGACAGGCAGCAATAGCAACAAAAACAACAAATCAATTCACATAGTAAAAACTATAAATACAAAAAAGTAAAGGAGGAAAATCTAGCAGAAGTTTTAATACTCTTTCAATATGAGTTCAGAATAACTGAGCTCAGAGAATTTTCATTTATTCTACAAATTTGTTCTAAAAACTATCAGCTAGAATCAGTTATTATAAGGCAGATTAGTTCGCTCTCTATCCAAACATATATGTTATAAAGTGATCAGCTTTGACCGAATCTGATACTCTAATACAATGCAGTTAAGAAAGATATCGGTTAGGTATATTAGCTAAAAAGTCTCACTCTTAGATGAACACGGATGAAAGGCTACTACTGTGCCATGTATGGGCCCAAGCTTGCTTTACTTATACAACTTCCGTGAGGGTGTGTGTATTCCGAAATGAGCGGCCCTCAGTTTGCCGATGGAGATTTAAATCGTGCGATTAGATTTTCAACTGATTTTATTGTTCTCACGCAGCAGCTAAGGCGCCATCGACTTCAAGCATGCAACAAAGCAAATGCGATAAATGAGAGTAATGAAATGTGAGATTTATATTTTAAAGCCAAATGTGATTTGAAGTTTGTGTGTGTGCAACTACAGGAATGAGGTTTAACTGTTTCACTATATATTTGAAAGTTATATAGATTTTTTATGCTAACAATTTAGAATTTGGTACAACTCTTCAAATGAAATGCAAAACTACCACAACTATGGGTAAGTTATTGACCCAACACACACATCGCAAATTGAATTACATAATTATAATACCGTTTGTTTTCAGTAGGGCAACAAATAGTAACAACTGTGGCATATTAAAAATGGCGACTGTTGCATGTTGCACAAAATCTCAAACGCATTTACCATTGCATATATGTGGAGGACCTATTTTGAAAGCGGCTTTGACTTTTGACAAAACGCAGCTGCTAAATAAGTAAAATAGTTTCACAATTTTCCCTTTACACACACACACACAAGCACACACACACACACATGCAGACAAATACAAAGCAAGCGACGCCATTTTGCAAGACATTTGCTGCAAAATGTCACGTACTGCCGGAGTTTAGAGTTGTTGGTGAAGAAACAATGATGAAGGTAGGGAACTTTAGAATGACGCAGTGCGAGGGCGGTAGTCGGCGTTGACGTTGTAAGTTCTAACATGGCGGCATGTGGCACACACATACACAACCATACATGCATATGTGAGTATGCCAATATTGAAGTTTACGTGCTGCGGTTTTGTGTCAAATATTTTGTTGTAGCTGCTGTTTGTTGGGTTTTCTCTTGGCTTTGTTGCGTGATTTTAGCCGACATTTATCAACATGAAGCAGCAAAAGAAGAAGAAGAAGCGAAAAGCAGTTAAACTTTTTAGCCATATTGCTGAGATTGAAGTGACATCTGCGCTTGCGGCAGCAGAGATTTTAGCTTGCATTAAATGTAGTTTGAAAAGTCATAAGAAAGCGCTTAGCAAAACGGTTTTGTGTGAAAACTAATTGATTCTATGAAAGTGGATAAGTGCATAGTGATTGCTTTTGGACTTCACAGTTTAATAGCATCTCATATATATATTTTTATATCAATTTATGTAAAATCACATCCCCCGTTAACTTGGAGCACTTGAAGCAGTCTTTTCAAGACACTCATATGGGCTCATTTTCCGGTTCTTTGTTTATAGCCGATGAAGTGGCATTTGGTGTTCTACAAATATCTGTACTTTTATAGACAAATTCTGTTATTTAAGTTAAGTTTGATTAAATATTCAAATCAATCAAAAATGTATAAGATATCTCAATTCATGAACATTGATTGAAATTATAGTCGATATTCCGACTATAAGATACTCGTACTCAGCATTTATTTTATATTCAACATATGTTGCCATGCCATGTTGCCTGCAGGTTTTCATAATGAGGAGAAGTAACAGAAAGAGAATCCAGAAAAACCCAGGTAAAGTTCTAGACCATCAATAACTTTGCTTTTTATTATGAGTAAATACAAAACAATGTTCTATAATTCGACTGACTTGACATCAATTTTGTTAACTTTTTATTCCAAAAATTTGGCAATACATATATAGATGATGGGTTCGTCCAGGCTGCTTTATTAAGAGGCAAACTTTTGGGCGTACCAATACACGACAATGCTGAAATATATCTGCAGAACTGAAATGGATTTGGGAATTACTTTCAGTTTATTAAATACAAATTGTAGATTATCTCACTCGTAGATACTATCTCAAACACTGTAAATACTGTAGCAATTATGCCTATAATAAAGCCAATGTACAGCATTTTCTTACTAGCCTGTAAATATATATATATATATATATTTAAATTGATGAATTCTGTGTTGCCTTTATATAGAACAATAGAATTCTTACTTTCTTAAACCCGATGAAAATCAAAACGCCAGCTATAATGTACAGCACATATCCAGCCACGATGATAATACAAACTCCTGGGGGCATGTTCAGGTCAAACACACTATCTGAACTACTTCCGACTTCTTCATCACGATAACGAAACGCCACTGGAGTTCGAAGAAAAAATGTATTATTTTTAACAAAAACTTGAATTCAAACCAAATTAAATCAAACCGAAAAATGAAGACATTTTCCAGATGGATTTTACATGTTCTATCTGTTACATATTTCTAGATCGAGACAAAAACTTATTAGAGACATGCAAACTCACAGTTCAAACTCTTGAGGTCAGCGAACGCCCGCATTTAGGAGCGCGTGTTGATGCGTAAGCAATCACAAGGGGCAAATGGCGGCATGCACTCCATCAGTAGGGGCTGTGTGTTGCATCTCAGTGATCAACAATGATATAATTTGACACGATTTGACACGATCTCTAAGACGGATCTTAAATTTTGAAAGGAAGACACATTAACAGGTCTATTTTTAAACTAAAAGGGGTGTCATCTGGTGAAAACGACCATTGTTTCTACCATCTGTGACGATTAACGAAAATCGATTAAGAATATGGCAATAAGATTGCGAAATAGCTTCATTTTTCGTTAAACAATCATATTCTAGTAATTACTTACTTATAACCCAAATAATTGATCCTAAAATTCCACAAACGAAATCAAATACGGCAATGAAGATCACGCCTATACGTAACTCGTAGCCGCAACAGCAGGTTTGCGCAATACACATTTTAACTAATTTTTTCTTATGAATATATTTTTTCACTTAGAATTTGAATTTGAGGGGAAATACTGTAGTGACTGTTTTAAGAACGCATATGTTGTGTTTTCAGATATTTCACATACAATTGTTGTGGCAATTCAGGTAGATAATTCGGGTTAATAATACATTTTACTGAAACCAAAACATGAACCTTAATATACATAGGCATATCACATAAATTAACACTGCGTCTGTAATCCTAAATCTATTTGGCACATTGTATTTTTATCGTCCATCATTTTTGACAAACTCTTCTCAGGCTTATTCTAAATTTGTACGCTGTAGCTATGGTACGAAATTATGTTAAAGTTGTTGCAATGTATGTAGTAACTATACATGTATAAGCCGAGGTTTGCGGTGGAGGTTAGGGGCGTGGCAAATTGTAAAACAAACTTGATCTGACGCCCCATGAGGGGAGTCTACATACCAAACTTGATGACTCTAGCTCTTATAGTCCCCGAGATCTAGGTGGTCATACAGACGGACAGAGGAACATTGCTATATCGGTTCCGTTGCTTATGCTGATTAAGAATATATATACTGTATGAGGTCGGTAAGGCCTCCTTTTGCTCGTTACATACATTTGCACGAATACAATATACTCGTTTGCTCTACTGGTATAAATATACGTACATACCGCGCCAATATGAATTCCCAGTATAGCTCAATAGTTGCAAATTACTTCAAACCCATCCATGTTGAACATATAAATCCTATATTTACATGAATTTCACTGATTCAATTAAAAATTATATCAACATTCTAATCATAACATTAGTGCACAGCTTTTTCTGTATCTAAAATGTATTTTTATTATACATTTGTTATGCTTTTTTTATACCATTCACAAAAAACGTCAATGTATATTAATTTTGTCGTGAAGTTTGCCACGCGTATTCTTGATACGATATAGCCATGTCCATCTATCTGTTGTGTCGTCCCCTTATTTGACCGTTTCAATGCAAATATCTCAAAAATCTTAAGAGCTACAGAGCTGAAATGTTTACCAGATGCTTCTTTTATCTGCACGCTGGTTAAGATCCATTCAGATGGCACAACTATATCATACATATCTATATCCCACATAATCGATTGTTTTTTATCCAAATCTAACCAAGTTTATCTTCATCTAGATCGGTTATATATTTACAATGTGAATGGTATATAAGCTTCGGCAAGCCGAGGCCAGCCTTCCTCCTCCTTTCCTGTTCTGAGTTAGAGAAGCGTTTGGAATGAAAACCAGCAGCAAACGCAGGGCACAATTTAAACAAAACTACAGAAAACAACTGCAATAACAGTTTAAATACACATATGTGGCATAATATTATTTTAAGCTTGAACGAGATTTTTTGATAACACATTTGCTCTTACTTTTTTTGGTTTTCGTTTTGCCTCATACGCACAAAAGCATGCTACGAAAAATGTGAATGAGAAGTAGAGGCAAATATTGTGCTGTGCTGTGCTGCCTGTTAGTTATTTGTTGTGTGCATTTGTGAGTGTGCGGGTGTGCGGGTGTGTGTGCATTTGTGAGTGTGTGTTTGACACACAGACCGAAAGCCTCGCCTCGAGTGCTTGTGGGCTGCCCAAAGTGCAAAATTATGTGACAGCGACAGCTGCACAGCAACAGCAGCAGCAACAACAAGCAGAGCGTTGAATATTCGAGTGTTGTGCGTTGTCATTTAAGGCAAGTGCCACTTGCTTTTACAACAGCAACAACAACTACAACAGAAGCAGCAGGAGCCGCATCGACAACAACAAATTTTATTTTAATGAGCGCTTTATTTCCGCCACTGCGTTATCCATTAATAGCGCATAATTAAATCCACAATAATTCACAGTCCAAATCATTTAAACATTCATTATGGTCAGAGTGCAGCAAATACATCAAGAGACTTCCAATTGGTTGTTGAAAGCCAGTCCTACCTTTTAGTACAAATATGTATGAACCACACAGACGGCAGAGAACTGAAAAATCACCGTTTGTTCTTTGAGTTCACTGAACGTTAACATTTGACATTTTACTTTGTCCATAAACAACTTTCAATTAACCAGCATATAATTAGAGAGAGAGAGAGAGAGAGAGAGAGAGAGGAATCCTCTCTTTACATTGGCTTCAACCTAGCAGTAACTGAATGCTGATTCCGAACGCTCAATTACAATGGGCGCATGGGACTGGTTCTTCTCTCTCTCTTTCTCTGTGTTTTGGGGCAGCGACTGCCTGGCAGTACATTGTATGTATGTTTGTAGTAGTATGTGTGTCACCTTTATATGCTTAAAAGCATTCTTTTTTTTGGTTTTTTTGAACGAAATGTTTGCTACAAAGCAGCCATAGTGAGAAGTGATTGTATAGTTGAATTCAGAGACACAATTTCTTTGGAGGTTGATCGCGCTTGCCATAACAAGTTGCAGTTCTCTGACACACGGATATGCACAGTGGTTAAGTTTAGTACTGAACTGAAAATACTCTTGAATGATGCTTCATGACCACTGTGCCACACCTAGAAGCAACAACAGCAGAAGCAGCAGCAGCCTGCGTTGCATACAAATTTCTGCACCATCCTCATAATCATCTTAATCATCTCCATCTCTATCAGACATCGCATCTTGTCTGCTCACTTCCGGATGATCGAGCATTGATTCTCAATTATGACTGCCGCAAGGCCCAGTGGCCACAAAAGCAATGCCTTGCAGTGATTGTGACCGCAAAATGCCTTCGAACGCATACGAAATATGTGCCATATGCAAGCATGGAAGCATTCACATGCTCAATAACACCCGATGGCCAGACTTTTGTGGTTGAGAATTGTGTTAGGCTTATAATTTTTGTCTCACAAGTACTGAGATGTACGCAAGCAACCATTATCCCCATGCATAGGCCAAATATGTATCTCTTACTTGGATATACATTTACATATACATACTTTGGCAGCCAAACTTGCTCTAGGCATTTAATTGTGAAATATTTTAATTATTTTAACGAAAACTTTCGCCTGGCAGCGACAACGGCGACACAAACAGCAACAGAAACGGAGAAAACAAAAACAACAAAATACAGAAACGGGCAAGCAGTACAGCCTGGAGTTTTGGGCAACTTGATATTTAATTAAAAAGTTGGAGCCAAATAAGCAGACTATGTTGCCACAGACACATACACACGCTACTACGTAAATACATATATATATATATATATATATATTTCTATAAATTTCATAAATTGTGATGCCGTGTTAATTAAAACTTATATTTGTGTGCCTACATGCATCATGAATCATTTATGACTTTGGGAATAAAGTGTTTTAAGTGAATGATTGGATTGCATACGCGGGGGGCTTAAAACTATGCCAAAGTGTGGGGGGAATATGAAATTAAACAAATATAAATATATATAACTATTTGTACTGACTGGGCATCAAGGCACAGGTCACACCATAAGAGCTAGACTATTGAAATTCATACAAGTTAGATCTTATGACTTAAAATTGAGATCATAGTTTCAGTCTGAACAGCCAAGAAGCAGCAGTGACACATACACAAACACCCAAAAGATCTCTGGCAAGTGGATCAAAGTGAAGGTCAAAGTTTGTATGGAATTGCACTCGTTATCTGCAAAGTTCTTATACAAACAGGCTTTATAAGTTGCAGTTTGCACGAAAGACACAGGCCGCTTGTGCAATCATCTGCTTGTTTTTATTATGCGAGGCATTCTGGTTTATGCCATGGGTGGACTTCTCTAAGTATCAACGTTTGAGGTTTTGGTTTGGTCTGTGAATGCATTTTTTTTATTCATTTCAGTATGTTGGCATTGATCTGCGTTTGGCGTTTTGATTTAGATCATGGGCTACTTTAGAACTTCAATTTCAGCGGCATGACTCGAAATTGCTTTAAATGTCGCTTTGTTAAGGCGATCGAAATCGTCAAGGAAGTGGCAGAATGATTAAAAGAGTTTTGTTGCCTGCCAGATTGGCTGTTTCCACCAATGAGCGTAGGCTTGAAACCAGGCAGAGCAATACCAAGTGTATCCAGATATAGATTATATACACTTCAGCTGTAGCAGAAGATAACCTCTTCAAAGCCGATTGAATATGCCAGTTTTCAATAGACTGAAAAGCCATAAGCCAGCTATCAATAGCAAAAATAACGTATCTTAACCAGAAGGCACTATTAACCCATATTGAAAGCAACTCAGTGAAGCATAATTATGTTTATATCATGTGCAGACATGATTATGTTGATACTCTCTCTCTCTCTCTCTCTGTCTCTTGTTTGTGCTTTAATCCAGCAGCACATCCTTCAGTGCTCCAGCAGCTGGTGCTGCTGCTTCTGTTGGCTTTTTCATGTCTCGTAAATCTTGAGCGAATTAAATTATGCAATTTATTAAAAATCAATTCAAATTATTGTAAAATAAATGCGATTTATTGCGTTTTATTTATTCAATTGCTCGTCATAGTAATTTCACTTGCACATTTTGTGGCGTGGTTTTAGGTTCCCACGTAAAGTCCCACGCAGGCAGCACTACTTCGCATCGCATCGCCCAGGCTTATGCCGCGTACATAATTTGCCTGGCGGTGGGTGACAACGTTAAGTCCCATGATGATAGCAGTACTAAGGCCTGCTACTGCCACTGCTCCTGCTGGAGCGGTGCTGGTGCTGGGGCTGTCGGTGTGCTGCTGCTTATTCATATTACATATAAAAAATAAATTTTTTATAAGATTTCCGATCTGCCTCACACTGCCATCACCACCAACACCGCGCGTTGCGACTTGTGTGCGCTTTCGAGTTTTTTTTTTGGTTTTTTTTTCCTTTTGCACTTTACATTTTATGCTCAAAGCCAAATTCTGCTTTGCCTGCCAGCGAGCTCAGCTCAGATCAGCTCGGTGCCAGCTTGTTGTGGCTGCTTTTGTAGTATCTATATGCATATATATGGACTTGCAAAGGGTATTATTATTTTTTCAGGATATTTGTAATGCATAGAATGAAACATAACCAACCAGGTAGACTACGTGTGGGTTCAACAATGTTGACTTTACTAATCTGGATTCAATTCTCTTTCTCTCTTCGCGATCAGCTGTCTGGGAAGACTTGTCAAAATGTTTTATAGATATAATATTGATCAGCATTACATGGCATATCATTTATTCGTCTAAATCTTAGCTTCTATATGGTAAAAAAAAAGTTCCATTCAGTGTTTTATGACACTTAAGGGTTGTGTAAAACCCCTTATAAAAACCAGGCAGATCTTGTTTGCCGCTGCTACATTTATGTTACGGAATCCATGGAGTTATAGCTCCACTTTAAGGGCGTTCACTTACACTGAAAGCTTCTTTGAGGTAGCTGCTGATGTCATCTAGACTTCTAAAGTCTTCTAAAGCCAGTTTTCAATTCGTGTTGAATTTGCAGTGTATATAAGCTTCGGCTCAGCTAAATCCAACACTGTTTTCTTCCTTGCTTTTTTAAATATATGTATGTATATATATTTTTTGTTGACGGCTCAGCTCAGGCATATAAAAAATGCAAATAATTTGCTAGCGCTTTACGGCGACAACGGCAGCAGCAGCAGCAACAGCAGCTAAAGAAAATGTTAAGGTCCTGGGTCCCGGTCATGGTTCCGTTCCCCGGGCTCGCTCTTGTTGTCTTGGCTTGGCTCCTTTTTCTTCTGTGCTACAAATCCATGGGCCCTCGAGCAAGACGCAGCGCGTAAAGTCAAAACGTTTTAATATTTATGACACATTATATGACTGGTGGGCTTACTTTAGAGCAAAGGCCCAGGACCAAGATCTGTGCCAGAGCCACAAAAAGACCCATAGCAAACTGGCAACAAATGATGATATTCCCGCGCATATACATATACATAAATACATATGACTATATATATGCTTATATAGATGTTATCTGAGCGCAGGGCATTTTAACCGAAGCAAAAGCTTGATAAATGTTCTTATGTGTGGAGGAGAAAAAAAAAAAAACAGGCAAAAGCGATTTCCTCTTCCACCTAAATGTATGCCAAACGCAAGAACGAACGAACGAAACCTTTAAGAAATCAAATAAAAATGTCATAAATATAATTGCACCAACAGCCGGAACAATAAAAAGCATTTTGTAAGTAAGCAAACACTGACACACACACACAGACACACACAGACACACACACACACACACAAAACCCCATTCACTTGGGGTGTGAAAAATGGCGCCGAGGCAACTATGAAAACCAAAATACATAAAAACAAGCTGAGAGAAGAATGTTGTGGGGCAAAAAGAATGCGCATTGCTTTGACCACAAGCTCTCTCTTATAGAGTAGTTAAAATATACATTTTGCACATTTAACTTATAGGGTATTGAGTCTATATTAGACTCAGAGTTAAAGTAATTGATATTTCATTAGATTTAAATTTAGATCAATTTTAAAATTGTCTTTTGTCATTATGAGATAAACGTTCAAATAGTGTAGCATATATTTAGGGGCAGCATACTCAGCTGCCGCTCTCTTCGCTTTGAAATGGGAAATATTTAGGTACCACTTGGTCTATACTTATTAATTTATCTTAGTTTATAGTTAGACATGAACAATGTTATGTTCTGGTTTTGGTTTTTATGCCCGAAGACGCAGTCATTAGCTGGTCGTGACGTCGCTCCTGCTGCTTCTGCTTCTGGTTGAACTTTCGCCGCGCCAATGCGGAAATTTTTTTGCAATCAACTCTTGGCGTAAATAATCGAGCATGAGGGAAAGAGAGAGAGAGAGAGAGAGAGAGGAAGTGCTTGCACTCTACGCCAGAAGTTGTAAAAAACGCAGACAGCCAGTTGGGGGTAGATAGTGACTGAGGGAGAGAGCGAGAAATGCTTAGTGTGCTGGCTAAGTACCGTAATCAAAGTTTAATTACACGGCCATTGAGGCGACGTTGAGGAGTTGAAAGTAGGTTGGGAATTGGGTTGCCGTTTCCAAGAGCCTGGGCGTGCTTTATCTCCAATGCTTTGAGTAATTATGGGCTTGCAGGCAAGAAAAACGACACTGTCGTTAAACGGCTTAATTATGTAGACGGGGGGGAGGTGAGCAAGTGTATAGTGTGAGAGGACAATGCAATATAAAAATATTTCATTTCAGATAAAAGCAACATACATTTTATGGACTAAACTGATAATATTAATTGAAATTTCTGAAATTCTAAATTGCAATTTATCTTAAACATAAGGAAGACACTAAAGCACATGCACACATGCATACATTGCGCAATAAACAAGTCATAAAATTAAATTTCAATGCAATCTCCGAGTCTAAAGTGAAAATTGTTGCATGTGTGTGAGCTGTGTCCTGCTGGTGTTGGTGTTGGTGTATATGTCAGCCATATTCGACCATTGTGTGCGGCGTAATTTGTGGCTTGGCCGCATGTTACACATTGCAAGCTGACAATTACATTTAAATTGCAGACAAGACATGCAGAGACAACAACAACAGCACACATACATCCAGCCTGACTCTACGCCATATGTCTTTAATGTCTATCTGTACCGCCTCCTGTCCAGGCATTTTGGGTCCGGCTAACCAACAAAACATGACAGCATTTTGAAACATTACGTGATTTATTATGTAAAACGTAAATACACCAAATACACTAAGGTGCTTGGTATAATTATGCAACAGTCAATATCTTTTGGATGATGTTTGGTTTATATCACAGAACTTTAAGAACTTTAAATCATTTTAATTCTTAGGTGTTCTTAAAATAAGCATAAATAACTCTAAAATGCAAAACTGAACGCTAATCATTATAAAACGAGAAAGAGAACGTTGGAAACAAGCCATAAAAGTATGTCAGCTTGCTAGACAGCGGATTTTGTTAAGAAATTAAGATGTCTGGTTACTCTTCGAAGTAACTATGAGACATAATCTAGGGCAGGGATACAAATCTGCATATGTGTGCGTGGCAGGCAGAAGCAGAAGCAGAGGCTCAGCTTTGCTTAACCGAAACCGCATGAAAGCAAGAGCCGAACTTTATTCACGAGCACAAGGAATATACACGTGCTCTATCCCGCAGGATAGGATTTCTGCATTCTGCCCATCTCTGATGTAGACTAAGAATTAGTAAGTAAATTCATGGCTGGGTCAGAATTGTATAATCTAAACTTCATTCCAATTTTAAGTAATCAAGTTATTGTTATTCAAATCAATCTCACTTGATTTCATATCATATCTTCATTCTTGCTTGACATTTGGAGAGAATTTTCTTTCGAATTTCAACCATTGATCTCGAGTGTAGGACAGTCCCCATTTTCGAGATTTTTCTTATATTTTATTAAGAATATTTAAGAATTTTAATATAGTTATGCAAAACTATTCAAAAAGTCTAGCACAAAATGAGGATTGCTTATATATATATATATGAAACTCTTTGCCCTGACTGACTGAATGAAGAGCAATGCATAGACGAATCCATCAGAGCTATATGGCGGAAATATTCATATTTGTAAGACTTGCTGACAGAAATAAACTAAGAAGCTATTTGGGAATCTTCTGACTACAAAAAAATGTGTGGAAAACATGGGTTAATATTCCTATATAAATGTCAAAAGCACAAAGGCGGCAGTAGCCAAGCATATGTTACACATGCATACTGAAGATATCTGAGAAGGTAATCGAAACATGTGTGTCTCTAAGCTACTATTAAGCTGGCGAAAGAAGAAAATGAATATGAGAGAATGAGAGCGAGCGCTTTTTAAGTTTATTGTTACTGCCATATAATTATGTTAAGCACCTTACAAAGATTAGCAATGCATGCACACACATGCACACTTACAGGCACACACACACACACACACACAACACATTTCACACAAATACTTGCGATAGGCCACAAACATTGGCCAGTGATTAGAGGCTACTTGTATGCAATCGGTCGATCCTTATGCGCAATTGAAATGCAATTTAATGAACAACAAATATGTGTTTGATAATTAAGTATACATAAATGAATGGCAGGCATATGTTAGTTTTTGGCCAGCTAACAGACTGCACACATCCAAACTTAATGCAAATAATACTGGCTGTTAATAGTTTGCTTGATGATTTTTGATGACTGCAAATGGTTGTGTGATAACTTGAAAATATGCAATTGTGGGAAATACATATTTATTGATTGACAATCACAAAAGAATGAGAGAATGTCTAATGAAACGTAAGTGCTAAAAGGCTACAATGAGAATAATAGCAGGCATTCGAAAGAGATTGATTTGGCAACAGTTAAAATTCAAGGATTTAGATGGACTTGAAGGCGTTAACCAGCCTGTATGCTGCTCGCAATATGCCTGTGAATTCGTTTCAATCTCTCTATCACTGTAACGCCCATTCGCTTGAAAGCTTTGACCAATTGCAATGCCGTTGGTTATATATTGAGCCAACGTCGACTGATGGAGAGCACCGACTGATATGTGAATGAATTGCACACAACGCTCATACGCACTGTGGCACACAACTGAACTAAGGCATGACTTTTGCGTCGAGAAGAAGTAGGGAAAAACTGTAATTGGCAGCTGCAGCTGTAGCACTACACACACACACACACACACATCAAACAAGGTAAACTACTGAAAGCTGAAGGCTAAAAGCGAATGAGGATGAAACGCACAAAGGCCATCATAGATTGCCACTGGAGGGCACAAACAGGATCGGTGGGGTGTCATCACTCAGCATAGTCAGCACACAGCTGGAGTCAAACATGATTCAATTGGCAATATGGTATGTACGTATGGACGTCTGTATATGTGCTGCTTGCTACTATAAAATGCTCAATGTGTCTGTGTGAATTGACCCGGCCTTGCAATCTCAGCCTCTCTGTGAGTGTGTGTGTGTGTACGAAGTGAGTGTTTACGTTCAGGTTTTGAGGTGCGCATAAAACGTTGTAATCGAATATTGATTAAGTGTGCGGCAATGGTAGCAACAGCAACAGCAACAGTAACTGCAACAGGAACAGGAACAAGAGCAGGAGCAATGATATTGCAGTTAAACGTTGATAATGCCCAAGATTTTTACCATGGCCGGACGGCAATTGAGAAACGCTTGGCCACGTTTTGAGTTGGCAGGGCGGAAAATTGAAGAAGCACTTGCTGTTAGCTGTTAGCTGCAGTTGGTAGTTGGAAATGTGTGTGCGGCTGCCTTTGTACTACTTGCCTTTTGTACAGGGCATTGCATGAAAAACAACATTGAAAATGTAAGTGGAGGGACCTCGTCCCCCAGTGGCATTTCACTTTAGTTCTTTTCTGTGCTCAGCATTTTTTTTTTTACTTTTTTGTTCGTTTTGGCAATGAGTTTTGATTGCTTTTGGCTTGCCCAGCCGCGCGGCAACAACGGCGTAGGCAGTAGGTAGTATTTCTGGGTGCAGTGACCCCATTTCCGCTAGTTATCGATTTGACGGCCCACTCACTCACAGGATGAGGATGTGAAGTGCAAAAGCAGTGGCAGTGTACCTACTACATTCTCCTTTGCCCAGTTGCCATCACAATCCGCCTTCGGTGTGGCGCTTTTTTTCATGCCTCAACTGCGGCACTTGACAGCCAGCCTCCATTTTTTATTTATTCTTTATTTACTTTGCCGGCCAGAGCCAAGTTTATAGCATTTCATTTAAAATACATACTTCGTATCTTGCTTGAACGAGGAGGAGGAGGAGGATAAGCGCGCATAAGCGCATTCCCCAAAGCCACCTCGAGGCCATACTAATTGATATTGTTAACGACCAACGCGAGCCGCCTTTGTCATAAAAATCACATAAAATCAAAGTTAAATTGTTTTAATTAAAATATTTGAATTTCAACATTGTAGATTGAATATTTGTCACGTTCCTTTTGTGCGAAAAAATGTAGAACGGACGTTAAGCTTTGTGCTTTGCACTAGAAAAAAATATGGAAAATATTCATCAATTATATATGTACATAATATATATATAAATATTATACTTTCTGTGATGATGGCATAAGCCTTTTCGCTTTTTAAGTTTAATAAAAAACATCATCAGAACATTTAAAGCACGCAACTGTGATATATGAATGTGAATTAAAGAGATGTGTTTAGGCTTTGCCGTGAGTCGTTTGGGAAATTGTAAGAACTTGTGAATATCTAGTTGAATTGCAGGAATATTGAAAATATAGTAAAAATCCGAAGTTGTTTCAAAGTGTGTTTACTTTTTAGACATAGATGAACGGTCGATTTCAGAGCTTTTATGTCACGACATTGTCTTGGCCGCATAAGGGACCCCTGTCCTATCTTGAGCATTTCTTTCATGTTACGAGCCTATCGGAGTTTGTAAATAATAGCATAGATATTTCAGCCATTACATTATTGGTTAGCAGGCTCAAGGTCGAGGTGACCACAATAACCGATCTAGATCAAATCTGATCGGCGGGCGTACTGTTATGGGAGAACCAGGGATGCAAACTGATTTGATTTGGATGAAAATCAGAAAAGTTATGCTACTAAGTGTTCAGTCCGGATCAATCAGTTATATGGGAGCTATATGATATAATCGTCTAATATGAATGAGTTCTAAACTTAACCAGCGTGCAGATATAAGAACCTCTTGGTGTAAATTTCAGCTTTGTAGCTTTTAAGACTTTTAAGACATTTGCATTGAACGGACGGACGGGCGAAGTTATATCAACAACTTCCCTTGTCATGCTTCCTTCTGTACGTTGTAAACTTCATGACAAAATATATCTTAAAAAGACTATATATATTTGGCTCTACAAGATCGCAGATCCTAAAATCTTTCCCCGCTAAGCAGGAGCTTGGTGAGAGAATTCTGTAGTCTGGCTCAACTGATTTCGCATTCGCTTTTCAACACAGCGAAATAGTTTAAGTATGCAATGGATAGCAAATTATAGTTTCACACGAAATCACACGACATTTCTATATATATTTTAAATTCTTTGACCAAATTGACTGACATGGATTCAGGCACAGGCGAAGCTATACTTCTTACTGGACTGATATGTTTTAAAGTCAAGGAGGCAACAACAATGCCGCCCAGTTACATTTCCAGTTGCTAGCGATTCTATAACTATAAACTTTTGTTTCAAAACATTTTGTCAATTAAATGAGTTCAGTTTACTACTTTTATTTAAGACCAGGCAAGCCAGGCAGTTCTTGATGATTTATGATGCTTTGCCTTGCCTGGTCGAAGGACAATCACTAATTCAATTGATTAGCTGTCATAGCAGGTGTTCTTTGTTGTTTTTCTTGTTGCACAAAATATAATAGAAATTTGTAAAAGCTGAAGTAGAAACACTCAAAAATTCAATATCCAAACCAGCACTTTGTTATATATGCCAAAAAGCTTGCTTCGTGGCACTTGAGTAATTTCTAGTTTCAATTCAATTTATTTACTCGCTTTGCCTCAAATATTTTTAGCAAGAGTTTTCGTAGCTGCCTTGAGCATACTTTTGTCACAAAGTGCTTTTCTTTTGCTTCCCTCCCTGCCGTTTGTTGGACACACACAAACCTCCCAGTAGGACAATTTGCCACTTGAGCACGCAGAAATCACAAATTTTATGTTTTACAAAAATCTTGCAGATGCAGATTTTACGGAAAATTAATGAAATATGCAATGTGGCATCTTCACTGCTTGTAAGGAGTTTCTGCTTCCTGTTTGATGCAAGCAGCCAGAGGAGCCAGGCTCCTTCGACTATACAACTGTTGATGACGTCGTTGTCATCACAAGTGTGGTGCTGGGTGGATGGGGCCAAACCTATTTCAAAGCTGAAGTTCAAGTTGTTCGAGGAACTTGAGCCCTTGTCGTTTGCGGCTTTACATTCAAAGCCACTTTCGCCTAATATTCTTGTGTTCAGCTGCAGCAGAAGCAGCAGCAGCAACAACAACTAGAGATGCAAGCGTGACTGGCTTTTAATGGTGACATGAACACGAAGAACGCTTCGTGCCCCAACATACTCGACAGAGGCTCATCTCTGGCTTCAACAGCTTCACTTAAATCAAAACAAGAAAGAACTTTTAGTGGCAAAACTATTGAGGAAAGTTGACGTTGTGTTCTTGTACTTCGTTTCGTAGTTCTGGTTCAGCTTTCTGTTGCTGCTTTCTGTTGCTGCTGATGTCTTTGCCCTCCGCTAAGCCTTTGCTCTCTCACTCCCTTGTTATCATTGCATTTTAATGTGTGAAACTGCCAATGACAGCAACAGAAACAGTATAGAAACAGAGTGTTGTAGCCCAAATGTGCCAAGCTCCCCGTAATCCCCGCACACTCTCGCATCCATCACCATATGGTGTCAAGTGGCATTTGAACATGCTCCTATTCTTATTCCATTTGTTTATTTATGCAACAAAGCACCACAGAAGAGACAAGCTGATTGTGAAACTTTTCATTCGCTGCTGCTGCTGCTGCTCGAAACAAAATTGAATGAATGCATTTTACATTGCATTGCATATGGCGACATGCGACTATAACACAAAGAACTAATCTACATTATTATTTGAATTGCAGAATTTGAGATGCATTTGAAACTTTAATGCGAAAATTGCAACACACATTTGCTGTTCAAAGTCGTTGCATACAAAAATGTCATTCATTAGGTTATTTCATTGTAACCAAATGCTGAGCTAAGCTTTGTTCTATGTAAGTCAATCATCAATTAATCATCAGTTAATCTGAAACTAAATTGTGGTAAGTACTACCAGGACACATAATGTAAGTACTCCTAGGATGGGAAGTAGCCAAAGTTCTACACTAAAGACCAATGATATCAACAGCCATCAACAGTATATGGATTCTGAAGTGCAAGGTCTTTTAGACGATGACTACTTTGCACTGATTCGTCTTGTCCTAACACGTCACTTATTCTCTTGTTTTGCCTGAAGAGTAGTGTTTCATATGAGCATCTGTTATCCATAAAGATTGTTATTTTGTCCTGACGATGCATCGTCAATATATTTGACAATGTGCACGAGTGAGGTGCAGAACATACTCGCAAGACGTACTCACTCGCTTACATACACATGATCGTTTGCTGTCCCGATACATGCAAGGCAGGTTTTTGCAACGACGATTGTCAGAGAGAGAGAGAGAGAGAGAGAGAGATCGAGATATATAGAGAGAGATCGAGAGTGATCGAGAGTGATCGAGAGTGATCGAGAGTGAGTCGAGAGTGATCGAGAGAGGTAGAGAGAGGGAGATGGACAGAGAGGAAGAGAGAGAGACAAAGATAGAAGGATAGAGAGAGACAGACAGAGAGAGAGGAAACAGGGAGAAAGGAAACAGAAAAAGAGATTCAGAGGGAGAGAGAGAGAGTGGGAGAGGGAAAGGGAGAGGGAAAGGGAGAGAGATAGGAAAAGGGACAGAAAGACAGAGGGAGAGATAGAGAGAGAGAGGGATAGAGAGAGATAGAGAGAAAGATATATAGATATAAATAGAAAAAGATATAGATAGAGTGGAACAGAAAGAGAAATACAGAGAAAGAGGGACAGAGAGAGATAGAGACATATTTGTGGCTCAACTGCTGTGGTGATGTGTGGCACGTGAAATGCAAGAGCAACATCATAATATAAGAACAATTACAAACACAAAATGCACACAAGGAAGGAAGTGAAGTACAGTTGACCGAAACTGGCTATAAGAAGCTTGGCCTGCTTCACCACTTCAATAATTATACCATGGGAACTTTCACATTCGCCATTTAAACTAAGTATATACCGCATTCACTAAGTAGTCATTTTTGGACTATGAATATTATGTGACTACTTTTACATTTGACTTAGCATTCCTTTCTTTTGGAGGGGTTACAATTCTTATGACTGCATATGCAATCATTGAGGTCTCTAATGTACATGTTGCCTGGAGAAGCGGAGATACTTTGAGTTGTGGAACATTCGAGAATCTATTTTAATATCTATCTATCTATTTTAATATTTCGTAATATTTTCTAGCCTTTATAGGACGCTCCTGTTTTATAGTGCTGCTGAAACAGTAAAAAGTCATAGACACATTTGGAAAAACCAACAATTAATAGAAAGTTCTGCCCTCTACGTTAATGCTACTCGAAAATTTTAAGTCTGGCACGATCGTAAGCCAAGGTAAGCAGTCATGGTTATAAATTATGTACATCGTTTTCCAGCCATGCCATCTGCTTTCATAGCGGAGGAGTTACCTACTCCTATGTAAATATATTCCCAAAAAAGTTTTTAATTAATTGTACTGCCATTTTGTCAGTTGCATTCGTTGCTCAGTTGAGCATAATGCATAATGCGGACGGATTCCATTGCAATTTGGCCAACTTGCCATCGGTTAGACAGCCAAAATGACTGCAATGAAAATAAAACGTAACGCGGCATGGCATGGACAGCAAAAACAAGAACAACTATGACAAACAATAACAAGAAACAAACAACAAAACCAAACACAACTCAACACAATTAAAATGAAATTTTCATAATAAAGTTTACACGATGCCGCCGCCGCCGCCGCCAACGCGAAACGTTACCGTCTGGTACCTGAGGGCTTGTTTAGCCTGCAGACAGGAGGCCGGGGAGCGAAAGAGAGACTCAGGTAAATGGAGTTGCATGTACTGGGGGCAATTATCCGAGCACCACACTTTTTGTGTTATGTTTTATCTGGTTTTGTTTGTTGAACGTCTAGCCAGCGGTATTTGTGGCTCAACTGCTGTGGTGATGTGTGGCACGTGAAATGCAAGAGCAACATCATAATATAAGAACAATTACAAAACACAAAATGCACACAAGGAAGGAAGTGATGTACAGTTGACCGAAACTTATATGCCCTTGTAGATATAGTAAATGGAGCTGAACAATGTTTACGTATAAGTGACCAACCTAAGAATCTTGTGGTAGAAAATGTGGCTTTAAAAGTAAGCCAACTTACATCACTGCTTGTTAACCATAGCCCCAGGGGTCTGAATGAATTCGGCTTTGCCGAAGTCTTATCGGGTGCGTCCACAGATCGAACACTATTGTATATAGACCTGCATATGGGAGTTATATTTATAACTTTTCAAAGTGACAGCCAGCAAAAGCGTTTGTTTCTTTCTGCTTCTCCGTGTGGGCATGAAATCTACAGTCGAAGTCTGCTCATCATATACCCTAACAAAGTATGCCTTGTTGAAAGTGCAGCCATGGTTATGGAAAGGTCATCGATAAATAAAGCCACACCGTCCACAAAGTGTTGAAGAAGAAATCAATACTATAATAAATATATGAGCCGCTGCGATGCGAAGCTGGTTGACGTTGGAACACGGAAAGCGCACAGAGTTAATTGTTGCTTTGGTAGCTATATGAAATGGTGGTCTAAATCTGTCCAATATTAGCATACCAAATTATACAATTATTTGAAAGAGCATAACAATAATCGTGTATCTGTACAGATTTCAACAACACACAATTGTATGTAAGTATGTAAGTATTACAATTTAATGTAATTTTAATTTGTTTATAAAGTTCAAAAGTTTTCAATCCCTGTTGATACAATACCCAATTTGAAGTACAAAAATCAAAGACAGACAAACAGACAGACAGATATACAGATACCGATACACGCAGTTCAGGAGTGAGGGGTGGCATATATACACAGCCACAGACACAGACAGAGGCAGCAGACAAGTAAACTTCAAATGGAAGTTTAAACTTTTTTCTAACAAAATGTAACACAAATCCTCAAAGTGGAAAATAGAATGAAAACTTTGGCATTTTATCTGCGCCAGATGTGCGTGCGTGCGTATGTATGTGTGGGTGTATGTGTATGTGTGTGAGCAAACTCATCATCAAACAAGATTATTTGATCAAGCAAAGCAGCAGCAGCAGAGCACAAAAAAACCCTCAGGGAGAGTATGAAATGCAGGGCCAACCCGGAACTGGGATGAGAGAAACGGACAGACCACAAGAGCGCTAAAGTTTGCCATGGTTCACTCATTTGCTTTTAGCAGCCTAAACCACAGCGTGTGGGCGAACTTAATACAAATGAGCCGAGAGTTTCAAGTTAAATCAAGCGGCAATGCCAGCACAAAATCGAGGAAAGTGCACAGAGACAGGAAAGCGAACAAGGAAAACAAAAAATTAGGAAGAGGCATAAAAAGTTTAGAGAGAGAGACAGAGAGACAAAAGCCAGATGCGGCGATGTGCGTTTGGTAATTTGGAGATAGGCGTATTTGACTTGATTTTTATTTTATGAAGCGAACGCATTACACAAAACGAAATGATATGAAAAGATAGAAAGAGGGATAGGAAGGAGAAACAGGAATAGCTCGAGAAGAGGAGGATAGGGGCAAAAGAGGAAAGTATATCGGTTAAAGACAGTGCCAAATTTAGTGCCCAAATTAGCAGCTGACAAAATGCTCTTTGATTCTTGTTTAACCTACTCCATTAGTATGGCTGATAGTCAGAGTACTCCAGGAATTCAGCCTGCCTTGAACTTGTAAAAACAAAAGTGGAATTAGCTCCATGAGGAAGTTGTGAAACGCACCGTGGTATTTTACATTAAGTAAACGATTATATTAATAATTTCCTTTTAAATTTGAAAAATAACCAAAGCGGGCATTAAGCTAGTTTTTAGTGAAAATTCAATGCAAATAGTTAGTCCATTTATGTCGCTGTCTTTGCAGTTAATAACTGAATCCTATTTATAGATATATCATATTCTTTCTATGGTACATATATCATTATTTCTATTGAAATTTCCTTTTCTGTTTCGGTGTTTGTAAGCTGTATTTGTACTATAACCTCTACTTGTAAGGAATTTACAAATTAGTCAACTTGGTGGAATTTCGTAGCATACTTTTCTGGGCCACCGCCATTAAAAATGCTGGGAAGACGAGGGTAAGCCAGGCAGCCAGCCAGCCAAGCTATAGCTGTAATTTACCAACTGCAGCAAAAGGCCTTTGCTAAAGTTAGTTAATTTTTAATTTATGACCATGTAATTTATTCATCATTCAGAGCATCAACATGCACGTGTATCAACGCTTCCGTGGACCAACGCCTTTCCCATTTGGTTGCCAGCGCTATAGCTTCAGCACCAGTTGAAGCTCTATAAGTACGCGCACGAGTACGAGTATTAATGCTTGGGTATAATGTGTGCGACAAGCGTCAAGGTTGAATCACTTTACGGTTCGTTAAATTTTCGCCTGCTCCCAAGCCAACGGACATCCTTCCGTCGCTCTTCTTCTTCTTCATCAGCTTGTGAGTATTCCGTCCACTTCTTTGAGTCGGCCTCCTTTGGACTAACACCAAATACCAACAACAACAACGTCATCATCACCAACATCGTCTAGCCAACTTTCGCTTTCGCTTTACATTGCCTTTTCCTTTTTTTTGTTCTCTCCTTTACGGATCGTCAGCATTAATTTTCATTACGCGTCGCCTTAACGTTTTGGTTTGTTGACCATTTCGACAGGCGAGTGCGCAGTTTGTGCCAGCGCCGACTTAAGACCCTTTTTGCCTTTATGACTTTGCCTAGTTGGTGAAAGTGTTGCCCTAAAGGCACAAAAAGCTCTTTGTGGCCCTGTCATAAAAATTGGTTCTATATAGTTGGAAGAGTTAATTGAACCGCAAAAAGATATTTGGGAAAAAATTGTTATTGTGTTTTGTACTTACGACTGGGCTTAAGCAGGGCTCTGGAGTTAAACAAATGTAAACATTATTTACCTGAAAATATGAAGAAAAAAGGGGGAAGGGAAATTTTGCTTTAGTAAATGTATAAATATAAACCATATAAATATTGAATTATGTAATTTAAGTTGATTTTTTTATATTCTGATTAAGATTTGATAAAGTTAACTTAGCACTTCACTTTGGAAAGCCATAGAGAATATTTCATTTAAATGTGTTCCTAAGTTCGAAGTTGTTAGCATTGTCTCTCTTATAGTTACATAGAAACATATTTGTAATCCTATTTGCTTTGTTAAAAGCTTTGAAGCTGAGAGCGGCTATGCAGCTGCTCAGAATATTAAAGCAGTTGTAAGCTCATCAGGCAATGTTTCCAATTTGCATCTGTCAACACACACGCTCCACAAAGTTGATAAAATTACAAGCAATTTTGACCTAACATAAAGCTTTTCGTCTTTAAGGACTCATTGGGGAACAAACTCAAACACAAACTACAAGATTTAGGTGGGTGAAGGTTAGTACTAAATTGAAGGTTAGTAGTAAAGTGAAGGTTAGTACTAAATTGGTCTTAAAATTGGTATGAGTGTTAATGAAATCGGTAAAGTATGATTCATTTGAAAAGCAGGGGGATGTCACTCCGGGTGGCAGTGAGAAATCCAAATGGAAGTTGCAAATAATGCCTGCGTACCCTCTCTACATCCACTCTGCTGGCGTTTTCTAGAAAAGTACCTAAAAGGGAACCCATGCAAGGTCTAGTGAATATGCTGGTATATCTACTAGTATGTGAAAGGTATCATTACACGGGCACGGCAAACGTTTGTGACAGTTCCCAGAACTTTGTTGAAATAAATTTGCAAAATATCTGAGACATACTTGACAAAAAAAAGGTGTGCATTAAACTTAATAAAAGATGTAAAAGTTAATAAAGACGACATCAAACAAATTTCTTAGAAGAACAAAATGGTGACCTTGTAGGTCTTTGTGAAGAAGAGACTGCGTGTTGAGGAGAAAATACGCGGAGTTTAATATTAAATCTGAGGTGGCAGAAATTTAACTGGCAGAGGATAAAGTTAACAAATTCGTTTTTGTAAAGGATATGTTCGTAGATATGTACATGGCACAGTGGGAACTTTAAGGCATATATGAAATTTATTTCTAGTAATTTTAAATGAAATTTTTACTATTCTTAAGTCCTTGTAACTTTGCATTTCGATGGAGACTGAGATATAAAATATGAAAACATATCTAAACGCCCTACTCTTAAGATTGCCATCATTCTTTTCTTTTCTCTACTTGAACCAGAAACATTATGTGACAAATATTATTAAGTGTGACATAGATAAGATCTCTGCACAAATTTATGTCAAACTATTCAATTTTACGTCCACATATGTATTTATATCTAAATACTATTGCCAATCGACTTCAGTCAATAATTCTCTGCCTATCATCAAGCTTTCGTGCCAATCACATGAAGCTGACGTAAAAAAAAATGAAAATAGGGAAGAGAGGGAAGAAGCAACAGCAAAAATCAAATAACGTTGCGTACAATTTGCCCGCCATAAATCATATTGAAATGCGGATGAAGCAGCCAGCAACAAAGGACGCATGAAAAAATATATGTGTGTATGCGTATGGATATATAAAAAAGCAACTATTTTTCAGCTAGGTGCTATACAGGTGCATGTTACAAACAGACACACACACTCACACTCACACCCAACCAACTAACCCAATTTATTTGAGTGTGAAAATTGGCTTTCACCCATTTTGAAATTCTAAGCTGTTGATGGCGTCGTTCTCACACACGCACACACACGTGCACGCACACACATGTACATACTATATGCGCCTGCCATTTTCATATGAAAGTGGGACAGAGAGACCGAGGAAGAGTGAGAGAGGTAGAGGTAGAACATGCTGCTTTATATACTCACTCAGTCAGCAATGTGCAAACGCACGGATTAGATGAAAAATCAAACGAAAAAAAGTACGGATAAAAACCTTGTAACAGCATGCAAATGAATGCTATTTCGATTGGCTTGGCATGAAAAACCTTATATGAAGGCCCAGGCCCAGCCCCAGGCGCAGACCCAAACCTCGCAGTAGGTAGAATCAATTCCCCTTGCATAATCCGACCTCCCTAAACCGTTTGCCTTTTTTCTTTCTTTCTTTAGCAACTAAAACATACGCAAATCGCTTTAACATTTTACAATTACTTAAGCCGACTAAATCTGAAGGGATGGGCCAAAGGAGTCCTGCGATGCGGTGATGTTGCTGCTGCTGTTAAGAGGGAGGGCAGTGGCAAATTGTTAACTCTCGGGTTTTGTATCGTTGGCAGTGGTAATACTTGCTCTGTGTTCCATTTAGATTGGTTTTTAAACAAGAATTGGGCTTAGTTTTGTGTGGCCACACAGCGGTTTAATTTACATAAGAGATGAATTTGTGCCAGACTTTGGCTTTGTGAGGGGGAACAGAACAACATCGTTGCCTTCCCCTGCTCTCTTTCTTGGCGGTAAATCATTTGGCTAAGCTAGCCAATATTGATGTTGATGCGGTGTTCTTAACTAAAGCAACTGAATTGGAATCTGTTTAAGGTTTCACTTTCATACTGTTGGAACTGATGGGGTTTGGGCAGGGGTGTGGGTAGGGGTATCATCAGTCTTGTGAAATAAATAGGCAATGTTTTAATTGAAAAGCTAATAAAAACACATCAATTTCAATCTTACAATAAATTGGGTCAAAATTCACAACAAAAAACTGAGTAACGAGTTATATGAGAGGTTTTTTTTATAAGATAAACAATATACTTTGATATACTTTCGTTTCTTTTTTGAGTGCACGCATCACAAGACACTTGCTGATCGATCTGAAATGCTTAATTGATTTGACGCTCTTCACTTATACATGCACGCAAACATACATACACACAAATATGAACTCCAAGCAACTGCAGAAAAGCCAATTAAATTTATTATTCATCAAAAAAGATACACATATGCAGACAACTTCTCTCACAACAAACGAACGAACGAACGAACGAACGAGTGACCATCGTTTGTCCGTTTACCGTCTTCTTAATTTTTTCCACCAAACCAAAATGAAATGAAACGCAATAAATATGAATAATAATCGGGATGGGGGGGAAAGGAAGGCATGGCCGAATTGCCAATGGCGATGGCAATGGCAGCCGCACATTGTTGCCATATTTAAATTGGCAGAAAGTCAATTAAATTCATTTCTTTTTTTTTTGTTTTTTGCCCAGCCTCCACATTTAATCACCTGTAATCCCAAACGAGCGTTGGAGCTGAAACTCAAACATGAAGCTGAAGCCCCATGGTCATGACGTCATTAATGGCCAGCCATTTCCAGCAGCCAGCAGAGAGAAAATGTGTGTGCGTGTGTGTGTGTAAGTTGTGTCGTTGGTTATGCATGATAATTGTGCAATGGGTAGCTATTGGGTATATGCGACTATATAGTATTGTGTGTATGCGTTTCTAAGTGGATGGATTTTAAAGTTATATAAAAGCATTGCAAGCGAGATAAGATGAGGCTTTGAAGATTCTTTGTAGAAATATTACTCATACCACATGCTGTACATAATAAGCAATAACATATCATATCAATCCAGAAACTGTCTAAGAGTTTTAAGAAGGCAGTCCGCCTCTGTGATGAGTACAAGGGATATGGCTTTAGTATATGGCTGACATTGGGTATGCGCAATAAGCTATTAAGCCTAGAAAGGTTTAACATAACAAACCAGAAAGTTTTACAAATCAACACCATCAGGTCAACTTTTATATAAAATGTTTCTGTGCCACCTTACTCGTAGCTGCTCTTATTCCTTCTAGCAGAGTCTCCCTGCTGTTTGCATTTGAATTGCAATTCTTGTTCTTATTGTTGTCTCTTGGTTTTCAGTTTCATTTTGAATTACTTGTGGCACTGCTGACGTTTCGTGAGTTAAGTTTGATCTTTTGCAGTGCATTGTTTTAATGAAAAAGTATATCTGGCATAAGTATTTCTAACATTAGAAGCACATAAAGGAGTAAAAAGTTTCAACTGAAATAGATGCAATAGACTGCCACAGTTCAGGCTGTGTAGAAACATTTTACATTTTATTGTGCTAATTTTCCATCTGTGAGTGAATCAGTCATCTCTTTGCAGCTGTTGCAAAAATGCAGGAACTGTCAATGTATAAAATCGTTAAGCAAAATAATGACTAATGGGTATCAATGGCTTCCATATCGATTTAAAATCTCTTCCGACACTTCCATGCATATGCAATATGAAATGTCTGCCACTGCTTTTGCCATGGCTGACACACATTTACAGTGAGCGCAGCCTTTGCTAATTTGCAGCGCATTTTCTTATCAATTGTCACAATGCATATGTGACTTTGCTGACTATCTGTCTCTCTCTATCTCTCTCTCTCTCTCTCTTTCGCTCTGTCACAATTTTTGGGGGAATGATCTCGACCATAACCACAGGCGTTGCAAACTAGCCACAAGTCTCTTAGTACAGATGCAAGCCTATGGCCATGCCAAATGAAATTGCACACATTTCAGCTAACGAGCAAAAGCAACAGTTCCATCAGAACAACAACAAGTACGAACAACAACATACAGCAACATTGAGCAGCATAGCCAGGACCTGGTTTTGAGTGTCATAAATGAGAATTTATATGAAGGTGGATGCGAGGCTGGAGGCTGGAGATGCTAGCGTCTGGCAGTGTCATTGTAACCAGGCAAACACCGAAACACAGTTCAAGTCGAGTGTGCCTGTCTGTTGGCGCGCTCAGGTGGCAAATTTGCCCAGTTCGCCAAGAGGCAGCTAGGCAAAGGCTTCTGGTTTGGATGGCTGCCGTTGGCATTGGCCCCTGGGCAAATGTTGAAAATCGCTGTGCGGGTTCATGAACTCTGACCATAAATTTCATTAACAGCTGCCGTTGCCTTCCTGCCAGCCGGTTGGCTGTTGCCCCTGCTGGTTGTCCTGCAGAGTTGCGGTATATCTAGACAGGGCAGATTAGCTTTTAGATTATACAAATTATAATAACGTATACGCAATGTGGTCAATTTATATGGGCTAGTGTGCAAGTTGGTCTACGGTGCTCTGCTACACTTTGACAAACCATTTTCAATGACAATTCTAAGCAAGTTCTAAAGGAAAAGCTAGGTAGTAATTGGGTTGATTGATGATGGGGGATTCTACATTCAAGCCAGACCAATACTCTTCTAAATGTACCTCAAGATGATTGATTATGTCTTAAAATAAACCCGAAACGATTACAGAATAACTACAAATTGTTATGTGGAAACAATTTATAAATAAAACAAGCCCAAAGAGTTCTTAAACTAAAGCTAACAGAAAAAGAACGAATGTATTTGATATCCTAGTGAATTTACCTATTTTGGAAGGAATTTTCCTGAGTGTAGAAAACACTGACCTGTCCACACAAAAAATAGTAGAAGTCTACTGCTTTCTGTTTATAATATTTGGAAACATATTTGTGGAACATTTTACGTTGACAACAATGCAATTCAACGACAATACAAATACTTGAACCATGTGCTTTTTGATCTACTCCTCGCTGCCCTCTTCTCTCCTTCTCCTGTACAGATGTATGTGATTTATGTATGTGTAAAGTTGAGTTTAGTTTAGTTGGGTTGAATTAAGTGCAGGTCAGCAGAGCGAGCGAGAGGTAACAACAACTGACTGTCATCAGTAGTAACAACACACAACAAAAAACAACAACAACATCAACAAGGACAATGAAAATGGCATTGGGTCAACACGAGTAACAAAAGCTATGCAAACGCGTAACGATTTTCTAATGCATAACAAAGGACATGCCTGAAAACAGCAAAAATAACAGCAGAGAAAAGTTGATGAAACAAAATGGTCCCAGTTGTGACAAAGTACTAAATATATATATATATATATCTTTATGTTATATGGTATGTACAGTTTTATCTACAGAACAGACTATAGCTTGCTTAAAGGTAAACCGCACATATTATATGTGTGTTTTTGTACAAAATGAAAAACAACAAATAAATAATATAAAATAAATAAACATGGAAGTTTCCAAGCCGATTCCAATTGAGATAACGCATATTTTAATGACCTGAGAGACTTACTAGCAATGCACAGTCCAAGCCATAAAAGCTACAACGCTGAAATTTCACATAAAAGTACATTTTGTTGCGTAAGAAGCTTCTCGGATGAAGTTCTACCTGAAAGTGGGTCGAAATCGTGATCAACGTTGGCATGAAAATCTATTTGCAAGCTGCAAAGTTTTCTATGGAATGCTTTTAAAGCTTTTAAATGCTTCAAAGTGATACTTTTAAAGCTTTGTAAGATTCTCAGTAGTTTATTAGTGTGTTAGGAAGACCTCAATTACACTCAGAGAGACATACCTAGATCCATAGATCAGAACCGAAAGACGCCGCATAGGAAGTACGAAGGCAACCCTCATAGAGAGACCACTTTCAAATGAATAAGGAAAAGTTTTCTATACATTTGACCCAATACAGTTAACATGATTTAAGCTGCTGAGAGACTTAGATAAACAAGCCATGCTAGATTAGCATGCCAGCATCTGTATTCTATAGAGGCTTAAGTGTCCTATTCAGCCTGTTATAGTAGCAAATTTACAATATTTTACCCCCATTTTAGATCATATATATTCGTAATCAATTGCACTTTCAATATTAAATCGTTGCGTGAGAGCAAACTTTAAACAATGACCAAGGGAAAAACATACACACGCACCGAGAAAAACAATCAAAGTCAAATATTTACATGCGGGCATGACAAGAGTGTAGAGCGTAGAGCGTAAAGCGGCAAATACGTAGCAGAAAACACACAAAACACAACACAAGAGCAAACTCAGAGAGAGCGAAGGAGATTTGTGCTTTACTTTGCTTTCTGTTGCTTGTAAGGCGCGCGCTCCTTTCCCTTCCCCCTGCTCCTGCTTGAGCTAGCAATGTTTCTTGCCAACTGGTTTGGCGTCTTATGCTGTCTCTTTTGCTGTTGTTGTTGTTGTTGTTGTTGTTGCTGTCATGTTGAAAGATTTCTGCCTTTTTGCTGTTGGCCTGAATGCCTGCCTGCCTGCCTGCCTGACGCTGCTGTTGCAGCAACTTAAAAAACTTTTGGCAAATATTAGCATCATCAGCAGCACAGGCGGCTGCAAGGACTTCAACAAACACGCACACAGACACTCACTAGTAGACACACACACACACACACGTGTATAACAATGGCCAGCACAACTTAACAGCATTATAATGCAAACAGCAAAAGTTGGCCTATTACTTTTGGCCTGCCCTGCTAAACATTTGCGAAATTAAAAAAGATTTTTATGCCAGGCGCGTTTTCGGCACAATACTTACATATGTATCATGTATCTTTATATATATATATATATATATATGTTGTAGATCATTTTGTTGATATATAACCATAAGGCCAAAGAAATGGCCAAATAAAACAATCAAAAAACACAATCCTTAACATACACACACACACCGACACACTTGCATACAAATACAAACACATGCCTTTGAAAATTGTAACAGAAAATCAATTTAGGAAACTCGAAATGGCATAAATGCTGGTAGACTGCCAACACCAACATAAGAGACACGAAACGTGCCTGGCATCTGCTTATGTGCATGTCCACTGACAAAAATAAAAGGATAGTTTCCTAAATGCTACAGTAGTTCTTGCATTAGCCGACGACTGAATGTATATCAAGATTTGAGCGTACTTTTAGAATCGTCAAACAAATGCATTTCCATACAAAAGTTCCACTGCTGCAACTATGTTTGCAGCTCCTCTCTACCAAGGACTTCGCGACTTGGCTCTAGGGTCGGCTCTATAACAGACTCTGCCTGTGTATTTTTCTCAGTGCAGGCATATGTAAATGTTGGCAACCCTACAATATAACGCGGCAAAGCGGAAAGCTTGCTCTCTCAATACAATCAAAGCCGCCAATGTCGGATGCAAACACTCGAATAAAATGAAATTTATTTGTTTCCCGCTTCCTGCTCAGTTTGGGTTAAAGTGGAAGATGAACAAGTAGGAAACCATTCCGGCGGCAACCATTTTGTTTTACGCGTATTTTCCTACCAAATGTTGATATAGACACATCTCATGCGCTTACACATTCCTGCTCCTCCCCCCTAAACAGCTTAGACTCCAACTCCAGCTCCAGCTCCAGCTCCATATACTTTTATTGTTTAGCATGCTATTTACGGGTTTTTCTTCTGTCTGTTTGTGGAAATCTCAGCAGCCCGCTTGATGGCAACCCCCATACCCCTCCCTACCCGACCATTTGACATGCCCTACTATCTGCACCGACATCCTTATTCCACTTAGCTTAAGATTTTTAAGTTTTTCATTTTTTTTCGCCCGTTTTTGTGTGTGAAGAGTTTGCTTCAAGTTGGAAAAGCAGGATAAGCGCATTCTAAGCAGAGCCAAAAGCATAATGTAAGCTCTGCCAAAGCTGTACTTAAACTTTTGATATCAATAAAAAAAAAAATAAAATAAAAAGTGTAAGCCGCCTCAACGCAATGCAACAACAACAATATCAACAGTAGCGAAAACTGCACGAAAGTGAATTGAAAACTCGCAGCGAAAGAAAATGTAAAAGAAAAGGAGCAACAAAAAAGTGTCAAGAGTTAAATTCGTACTATTTTCGGTGTGCGCTATCTCACAGGCAAGTTTTATAGAAAAAAAATCTAATGCAAAACTGTCATTTAGAGTTCGTCCCTCTTATTTATTTTCAAGTCAGATGCACGTGCGCCAGCCAGCCTGTCGGTCTGTCTGTCTGTGTGAGCGCGTCTGTGTGCTACGGAAGTCATCAGGAAAAACGTAAAAAAGTGAATAAAAAAAAGCGTCTCTTGAATGAAATAAGAAATGGCGACATGACAGGCGCACGATGTGACCCCCACACGTGAGCAGGTGTGTCAAAGGGGGGCAGGCAGAAGGGTAGAATAGATTTAGGGAAAGAGAGACTCGGGTAACACAGTGAGTGGATGTCACAAGCTTAGGCAAATTATAAGAGCAGCTACCCTTAACTGTGGCCCTCTAAACGATAAAATTAGATTCAATAAAACTTGCACTAGGAGAAAAGGTATCGAATTGAATACAAAAAACCAGCACATTCGTTCTCAAAAGTAAGGTGGTAAAAATTTAATTATTCCTGAATCTAATTCTTATCATTCTCACTGCAAATATGCACAATATTGAGGCAATATTTATCAATATTTAGTTGATATAAAATAAATAAATTTGGTTTGTATCACAATTTGTTCCCACTGGAACCCAAAGCTAGGTTTCGAACTCATTCGATTGCCAGCTAGAGACCTCGTTAGCTTGGCCAACCAGTACATTAAGTACTGAAGGTGAACTCAAAATTCACCTTACATTACATTGATTCATAAACTTAAAACTGTCAACCTCTTTCTTGTACACACACACACATGCAGGTTCACGCAGTGTAGTAATCTAACTAAGTAATTTCCATTGAAGCTGAATCCTTTCTGTTGAGTTCTCTAACCTTTGCTTCACGGTTCACATCCTGGTGCAACAACATTTTGTTTTCTCAATTCAGACTAGAATTAGAATTTGATTCTTGCCAGAAAGTTTTGATCGGCTTGGAGTTTTGCTCTTGCTATTCACATATTTGTCTACACATTTGCGACTCATTCTTAGATGCCGAAGTGAGCATGAGACCCAGCTGAAAATGTTGGTTCGGTTCAGATTCAGCTACACCTTCATTCCACAGCGGGATATAGTGGCCTATCCGATTCGTGATGTCTGCAGTTCGAAGCATCCCTGGTTCCCATCCCATAACACATCACAGTACCACATCTAGAAACCTCTATATCAATTCAAATATAAACAAAACAAACGAACAGAAACTTAATTTGGTTTTGCATTGATTTTGATTTCATCTTCAACAAATGTTAGACAGCTGCTGTTGTCACATTAATTTGACTCCAAGTCAAAAGCTGTTCTTGGAGTTCATAACTTCCGCACGTGACATGGAAACATGCAAATTTGACATAGGACAAAAATATTCCAATATACAAAAAAAAGAGAGAGAGAGAGTGGAAGTGGAATAAGCTAGGTTTATCAAACAGCAAGGCGCTCCATGTTTGCCAGCAATGCCAGCAACAACAACAACAACAGACAGACAGACAAGTACATGCCACTGGAGACAGAGAAAGAGACACTTGGCAAACTGTTTCGCTTGATTGAATTGAATTGGCCAAGGCCTAAACAACATACAACTGCTGTAACAAAAATAGCCGCCCAACTGTCACAAAATCAATAAAACTTTTGGCTACGAGCAGCGACCTACAAACAACAATGGAATGGTCATAGATGCTTAGTGCACAAGAAAGACGACACTGGTGGTGCTGCTGGCCGAGTAGTGAAGGACTCAATGAACGAGCAAGCAACCGACCTCTGTAATTTCGATACAACTCTCAGTGGACACATTAGCAACATGTGTTGCCCTCTAGCAGAAAACAGGAATACAAACAGCAAGCAACAAATTTGTATGGCAAAACTTTTGCGGAAACTAAAGAAGGAGCATCAAATGTCCTGCTTACACTTAGAGATAGCAGGGAGGCTGAAGTTTGTGTGCGCGTGATAGCTGTGCAGACATTCAGGATCTATCTTGGTGTTGTGGTTTATGATAATTTGAAATGATATAAAATATGATTTCTAACATAGTATCGATGATGTTTAAGAAGCAGTTACTGATATCGAATTGAGATGGAAAAAGTTAGGCATAGAGGATCGCTGTATATCAAACAGTTAAGGACTTCACTCAGTGTTTTTTTTGTCCAGTGTACGGCCTTGTTTGCTCTATTTTTTTGTTATATCGACCAATTCCTGCTCTCACTTAAATGGCTTTCATGGTCTTGTGGGTGGTCTTTCATCTGTAAATCACGCGACACGCATTCATCTCTAATCTTTCACTGTTGTCTGCCTTTTGCCGTTGTAGCCACATAAAATAGATATAAATGGCAACTATTGGCCCCCAGGAGTTTGAGTGGACGCCGATAAAAGTCAGCGAAGGAGGCTGTCGCAGAGATTTATGCCAAGCATTGCAAAAATAATTGGGTGTTGCCCGGCTTATGGCTTACCAATTGCGTTAGTAGGGGATAGGTTGGATGTGGATGCGGATGAATGGATGGATGGTTGGATGGATGGAATATGGCCGCCACTGTCATTCTCAAGTCACTATTCATCAAATGCACACATAAAACTTTACCCAGAAAGCTTCAGCTTCAGCGTGCTGAAGTTGATAAGCCAGCTCAGTGGCTGAGAGAGAGAGAGAGAGACAAATTTGCATTGGTTGCAACAAGCTCGCGGCATTTGCGGCTGACCGCGTTACCTCGAATGAAACTGCTTCAGCTGCCTGATGTGATTGCATTTCAAATTGAAAGCGTTGCAGCGAGCTGCTGCCCTGAAAGCGTCGCATGGCACATTGCCATTTTTGGTTTCCGGCAGTTCTCTGCTTAACCAATTTTCTAGCTGAAGCAGCAGAAGTACCAGCTAACCAAATGCAACTAAAAGGATTAGATTTGCAATTTTCGCGCCGCGGTTGCGGTGCCAGTTGCGAGAAGCGCTGTCTAAATATTTTATGAGAAAATACGTTACTTATGGAATAGAGAGTGTTGACTTAAAGTTAACGCGGCGTATACGTAATGCATTAGTCAAATTGCAAGCTTAAATGCATTCAAACGGCTTTGAAATTGGCAAAGGCGAGTGCTGAAAAAAGGAGCGTCTTCACAATGGAAAATTATACCACATCAAAAGCCAACACCAAAAAAAGAAGAAGTAAAGTTGCAAAAGTGTGAGTGCTTGATGAGAGCGGTTTGTCAAGTAGGAACAAAAAGGCATGAGTGGTGCATAAAGAAGGAGTCGACTAGAGGATACCCACCTAAATATTATATATTCAGGATATTAGAGAAGATATATAAATATATGAAACAAAATCATCTGCGTTTCGAAAATTAGCAAAGAGAATGAGATACTAAGATAATCTATCTGTAGTGTAGCTACAATGTTTTGGGTAATAATGATCTTGAAGCCGTATTTTCTCAGTCGACTTTTTGCTTGAATTTCTATATGCATAAGCCGCATATACCCTTTAGCCCTTTGGCGTACCCCGGAGAAAAACGAGTAAAAACTACTGAAAATGCTCAGTTAACAGCAGCTAAAAAAAAAAGCTCGCACACCCAGACTCAAAACATGTGAAGAAATTGCGAACAAAAGGATTCATTAACAAAGTAAAAAGATGGGAAAAGTGCACAAGAGCATTGAAATGAATGCCGAACGAAGAAGAAACTGAAGAAAAAACAAAAAAAATAAGCGCAAATAAAGATGGAGTGAAAAGCAACCAACCGGAAGTTTATGGCTGTAAAACTGTATGAAGACATGTTAAGGACCAAGCCAAGTGCAACTCGTTGTACACAGCTCCCGTTACAGCTCAACATACACATATGTATATATATATGTGTGTGTTTGGGTACTTGCATATGTGTGCATATCTCAACACTGCATTTTGAGGAAGCAATAAAAGTGCGTCAAGGGGTCTGTGTCTTTTGTTGTTTGTTATCCCCGCGTTGATATGGCAATCCCAGTATAAAAAAAAAACAAAGAAAAGCTTATGAGGTGACTGTTACACACACCTACACACCTACTTGCGTATCCTTCAAATCACCTGAAACTTCATAAAAATAAATTGAACAAAAATATATGCACAGAAAACTGTCCAAGTCTGTACAAACATTGAACACTTTTCATATTTGCTTTATTACGTGCCGAACGACACAGGCGCCCCAAGTTATGCTATAAAAAGTTTCAAATTTCAAATTATGTATGAGTATATTCTCCATCCATTTAAAGGCTCTGCAAATACACACACTCACACATGCTCACATCCATGAATAATAATGATGATTATCTAATGTTTGCACAGTAAAAACAAAATTATTTTTGTGGCTATAAAAATACACATTTGCCATACAAATTCATATAGCTGAGCAAGAATATATATATTTATATACATATGGAGAAAGAGAGAGAGAGAGAAAGAGAGAGAGAGAGAGATAGAGGGGGCCACCCCCCAAGCAAGTATGTATATCTATAACAGAGGCTCTTATTCATCAAGCCAGGCGGCGCATCACATATACATTTATGAACGCTTAGGCAAGGCACATTGGTTCACAGATAAATATATATGGGAAAAAATAAACGTTTCAGTATTTTTAGCAGACTTTTCAAGAGTTTCTTGAACTGGAAATAAGAGATGAAGGTCCACTAAAAGTAGAGAAAGCTTATATACCATTAACATTGTATCTATAGCAAGTTATAGCATAGCTTGAACCGGATCAAATGTGGCTCCCAAAGTATGGGCTATATCATACAAACGGACAACTGTTTTGTAGCTCAGTGCTTTGCGAACTTCCTGACAACATTTATGTAAAAACTCGAGGATGTTTTAAAAAGGATAAAACAAATTGTAGGCGTATATGAGAACATCATCTACTTAGGGGAAAATGCCTATTTACAATGTCAGCAGCATTTATTCCTACATCCCCAACTATCCGTAAAACTGATTAGACTCCTCCTAACAATTAATTTGAGGGCAACAAAGGAATCTTTTCTTTACTCTCGTCTCAAACTAGCAGTAATCAGTTGTCGATTCCGCTTTGCCGAACGCACAATTAGAATGGACGCTAGAGAGCAGAGGGAGAAGCGAAGAAGACAGATTATTCTCCTCCTTATCTCTATGGTTTAGGTCAATGACTGCCAGGCAATACAGTGTATGTGGTGTCACCTTCTTGCGCTCTTGCCATGGCCTTGTGCCTTGGTTATCTTAATATCTCTCTTAATATTGTATGACATAAAAACATGAACTCTGACGCATTCACATGATTTTGCCTTAATACGTACTGTTTGCTACTAAAGCGAACACTCACGAAACGACTCGAAACTATAGCTTTGTTAAAATAATGAGATATGAACGTGGAATTTGTAGACACATGCATATCACATTGGTTGTACGCAGGCATACTTTTTATTGAACGAAAGTTTTATAGAAATCTCAATTTCCTCTGTCCAAATCCATAAAACCGACTTCTCCAAGGAATTTGATCCACGTCGGCATCCATTATTTTTATTTTTAGGTTTTTAACTCATCATTTTCATTAGGTTTTTGGACACTGTGTGTCTGAGTGCCTCCGTCGCACTGTAAACATTTCGCCTAAATTTATCTAGACAAACCACAATAAAGTCAACTGGTTTTTACATACATACTCGTGCTGCCGTATTTTGCACACACAGCAAAAGGAGTTGGGGAAAAGTTGCGATGAGAGACAAGTGTGCATGAGAAAGCAAAAAAATGTAAACCAAACTATCAAATTTTTTATTTTTTTTGTTTTGGCTGCTGCCTAACTGTAACACCCAGAATGCATCCCAATGAGACGACTGGCAACTGTGCCTTTGTGTGCAAATTCCATAAAATGTTCATAAATATTGATATGGTTGGTGTAGTTTTGGAAATTGAAATATATTTTTTGCAAATATAATTCTTTTTTTTTATATATACATTACTTACCGGGGGGTGCTTCGAATGGGGGAGGGAGGGGGTATGTCAATTTACATGTTGAAATATTTTTGATTGATAACAATTTCAACTCAGCAGAGTCACAAAGTAAAAACAAATATCTATCTATGCTATATGTACCTGCAATTAAAAGAGACATAACAATATTTTATTGTCAGCTTTTGTCCAAAGGGCTTCCAATATGTTTTGAGTATGCAAATTCAAATAAAGGTAAAAGGATAAAGGCAAACAACATTCGGCTTTGTTTCGAGACAAATTTGCATTTTGCAAATAAACAAAGACAGGACACACACACACATGCAGTAACTGAACTCTGCTTAACCCAAGGCATTGTTATCACATTTCAAAGTTGATCCCTTTTTGTAAAGCATGTCTGCTTAACCCTAAATAACAAAAGCTGCTCATTTGTCAAAGTCCTTTGGCTCTGAGTTTGGCCTAGCTTCCTTCTATAGCATTATTTAAATGAGAGAGTCCTATGAACTTGCCGCCTTCCCCCTATTAACAAGTCCTTTGGCTGTTTATCATCTTGGCATTGTTTTAAACAACAATTGAAAACAATCCAGAATAACACCTTAAATGATTTTAGTAATAATCATAATTTTATTACATATTTTGTATTATTTTACTATTATTATTATTTTCTATGCTTTACAGCGTCTCTTCATTATGGAACAAAATTTATGATGCATTTGGCATTTTAATTAAATTCTTCGCTAGTCTGCTGCTGCGTGGGCATTTATTGTTTTTTGGCGCTTGAATAATATGTGTTATTTATTGCATAATTAATGTCCTTCTCTCTCGCTCGCTCGCCTTGTGTGTGTTGTGTGTGTGTGTGTGTGTGTGTCTCATACTTGTAACATTGTTGCAAATAATTTGTATATACAACGCATTTAAAATTAATGAGTTTGTTTTGGCCAAAAGGTAATATGATGGCACTTAATTAGCATTAGCTAGGCTACAATTTGCGATGTGGTTTGAGTTGCGTTTGGCCTTTTCGGCTATTACTCATTGTCCAAAACAATGAGTTTTCATTTCAGTTAATTGAATAATTTTTAAGAGTGTTTTGAATTAACAGTTTCATTTCATTTGCTATTTCACAGTAGTTAGTTTCATAAGCTATTTCATACTAGTTATATCAAGTAAATTTGCATCATTATTGTACTATTTCATCCATCTTTGACTTGCAAACAACTTGGGCATAAGCTCTACTAGAGAGCAACTCAGCGCTCTCTTCTAGACACTCATTTGCATAGGTGATATCTCTAATGTAGTCTCTGTAGCTGAACTATCATGTATCAGAGTAACACTAAGAAGCTTTTCCCCAAAATACTGCTAACTTGCTAGTAGCAAACTCGAGGTCAATGTTAGCATAGAAGTGCATATTTTGCAAATGCTCGAATATAAACTGTGTTTTTTAAAGTTTCATATGCTGAAAAGTAACAAAGATAAAGATCATTCGTGCATCTATCTAAGAATGTTTGCTTTTAACATATTTGGAGTTTTGATTTTGGTAGTAGATGGCCTACTCTAACATTCATATCGATCTCTTTGTTTCGTGGTTGGGCTCTTAAGCTGCAAAGTGCGTTGCGAGGTCAATGTTAGCATGGAAATGCATTCTTTCTATACAAAGTTAAACACAATTTAAGCATCGATCTAAGTATGAGTTTGATATATGTGGCTTTAGTGTATGTCTCTTTGTGTGTGTATGATGCATTGGTTTGGATCGTGGATGGTTTTTTTTAGAAACTACACAGTGTGTAATGTTGATTTGCCATTGTGTCAAAAATGTCAATGAAGTGGCTGACCGCTGATGAAGTGTTTGACTGACAATGGAAAGGCGTAGATACAAACCTCGGATACCTCCAAGGAAATCTTTTAAACATATTTTTATTGAAAGTAATTGCAAAATTTTAAAGGTTTATTTTTCAGAAACACAACTCTCATGTTATTAGTTTCTTTTTGCCTTGCAAATTAAAGTCCAGTTCAGCCAAACCTGATAAACGTAGTTCTGAAATTGCTTATCAATAAGCTATAAATTGCTACTCAACCATAATCAGACAGATTATGTGTTCAATACATATACGCACATAGACACCTAAAGCCACCATAAAGCTCAGTTGCATCTGTTGGCTGGCTGACCGGCTGCGTTACGACTCACCCCTCCTTTCATATTCACAAGCTACAGACAATGTTTGGTCATTGTATAAGTTTCGGTCTTGTGCCGTGTCTTGCGGCCAGAGCCGCAACCCCTTTCAAACTAATTGCAAGACAAAACAAACCATTTACAAAATGCTTAACTGACATAACCGCAAGCCTGAGAATATGAGACAAGCGTCTCTTCTTCCACCCCAAGTTGCTCCCTTGTTGGTCCCTGATCCACACCCAGATCCCCACTTTAGTGCGCTGGCGCTGGCGCTGGCAAACATTATGTCAGGCACATTATCTAAGCTTATTTTGTCATTAAATGTGTGCGTGTGTGTGTGTGTGTGTGTGAGTGTGTGTAAGCGCAGGCAAAAAGCCTTTACGTTCTGTACTTAAAGTCTCAGTTTTCTTCGGGGACTTCTGTCTGACTGCATTTCAGCTTTTAAGAGCACTGTTTTTTTTCATGGTCAGTGCACAAGATGCCACATCAAAATATCGACACGTTGATACGCTTCTTCTTAAACTATATATACGTATAGAATATATATAACTGATTGTATCGTCAAATGAGTCTATAAGGCTCCTTTAACATCTTATCGATACAGTAGAGTTGAGTTATCGAAAGGGTAAACCTGTCGAGTGGGCAACATAGGAAGTGCACACTAAATTTGAGTACACCATAGCACACTGTGCAGTACAGTGGAGTTGAAAGTGTGAAAACAGAAATTACGTTTGATTGTTAGTATAAAGCAGAAGCTAACTTTATAGAGAAGATGTGAACTCAGGCCTGTGTAAAATATTTCTTAAAGAACGTGGAAATTTATAAAATATATTTCTTGGAAAGCAACTGTAACCCGAAACTCCTAGGAAATGTTTCATTTGTATACGAAATATAATTTTCTGAAGGTTTACATGATCTTCTTAATAGATCCTCTTGATATATGCAAGTAAAACTTAAAATTTCAATAAGCTAAAGACAGTAAATAATCACAATCATTTAAAAATGAAGCAAACCTTTGCAATGAAAAAATTCGTAGCATTGTAAATTGAAAATTTCAAGCTAATATCACCTTTCATACCCTCTCTCTAACTAAAGAGCATAAAAAAGTAGAAATTATGACACACGCGAGTGCAAAAAGTAGTTTAAAGCAAGGCGCTGCTAACAAGCAGCTTAAAAATGTACGAACAGTTGATTTTTCCCCCGCTTTTCCTTTGCGAACGCACGGAATTATCTTACTTGCTTTTCCGCCAAGTAAAAAAAATTGCAACGGACAGACAGATAGACACAAAAAAGGGGGAAAAGAAAAAAGAGAAATGGCATTGCGACACAACTCAGCACTCATTAGCATATGCCACAAGTCAGTCTGAACTCTAACTGATGCCAAGGGAGTGCAATGACAAAAGGGGATTTAAAAAAAAAGGTAAACGGGGGGGGAGCGGCAATTCATGGCAACATTTTGTACATTTCTACATTATGCAGCGCGCCATCACGCTGCCGTTTTTTTCTGCCTCTGCAACTTTTTGCTGCCTTTTTTATTCCACTTTAATTTAGCCACCTACGCAGCACTATAAAGTTTTTGCTCATTACTCGACCTGTGTGTGTGTGTGTGTGTGTGTGTTTAATTGTGTTTACCTTAAATTTATTTAAAACATGCACATAACTTTTGAAAAGTAGACAAACAAAAACGCATTTGGCTTAAATTATGTGAACAAAAAACCAAAAAGAAAAAAAGAATAAAATGGAATAAAATTTCCGAGCAGCAGCTGTTTCAAATTAACAGCAATTAATTCAGCAGAAAAACCAATAAAATAACCCTCACACAAATTTACAAACGTTTTATTTTAATCAAACAAATAAAACAAAAATCAAAGCAATACAAATCAAAAATAAAGTGTACAAAAAAAGTAGACAACAAATAATATTTATTTTAACGCTTGCAAAAACGATGAAAAACTATGGAAAATGAGAAAATGCAATGAGTGTGAGGTGAAGGCGGCTGCATCCAAATGCGGTTTAAATTGCATAAAATTCAATCCAAATGAAATTGCAAAAACAAACAAATTGCAAATGGTGCATTGATTGTTCGAACAGGTCGCTCCACTAATTTAACATTGAAAATATCAGAATCAGGAGAATATCTATGCACAATTGGTAAGAGCAAATTGATAAAGAACAAATAATCTGATAATGAAATTAATATAATAAACATATAATTTATACAATTCATACAACACTCACTTACTATATAAAATAATGAGATCATCGCCAGATTATTCCCCCTAATGCTTGCTCAGCAAGTAAACATTCGTTATGAGTAAGAGCAACAGAGCTAACTTCGAAATATCACAAGACATGATTTAAGAATTCAAACTATAAGCGATAACTAAATACAAAAATTCATGCTCATACAAGACTTACTGTATAAAATATATAAAATATTAAGACCATCGCCAGATTTTTCCCCCTAATGCTTACTCATCATATAGACATCCGTTATGAGTAAGAACAAGAGAGAAGAGGCTAACTTCGAATGCTCGAAGAAGAGATACTCTTGTAGAAATATGTACATATATAAGGAAGGACAGCTTTGTAGTCCGATCCTGATCAACGAAAATCAAAAACATACATTCACTTATACTACATACACACATATATTCAGTCATACCTATACACATCCATACATACATTTATACACACATATATAAATACATACAGCATACACACTTACATATCTGTTGTTCTTTGGCAGTTAGAGAGAGATAGAATTGTGTTTTTTGGATTGTGAACAAGTTCGTTAGACTCATTCCCTCTCTCTCTCACACACACACACAGCCGTAATGCGTACTGCCAGTTATATAAGGCTTGTTATGCTTCTTCTAAACTCTGCAAGGGTATAGAAATTCGTTTATAACGATCCGATTAATTCTCAAGAAATCATAGACACAAATATGTATGTACATATCATGTCTCAGCAGTTAATAAGAAAGTTGTTATAGAAGAAAGGCGACAAAATGACGTCTTGAGTATATCAAAGAGCACTCAAGGTGACTAAATTTTACCATATATATACGAGTGAGCCAAACATTGAGGAGTGTCTGAAACGTGTTCCTTCGCTTTTATTAGACTACATGCTTAAAGTTAACGAAAACACCACAAATAACCATTCTGCCCTATAGGGTCAGCCAGTGAGCAGTGCGTCAAATGTGTTCGTGATGAAGCAAGTTCATATAGCCATGACAGTGACAGTGCGGCTTAGTTAGTCAAGGTGTTGACCAAGACTTATGAATTCGCACTGTAGTCACATGTTAAATTTTGCAATAGAAAATCTAATTCAACAATTATTCACAATCGCAACTAGGTCAGTTTTCGAACTACATACACTTGCCCCCAACCCAAAGTAACCATATCACCTTTAATAATTTTTATAATTTCCTCCAAAATTTGCATATCTACATACACGACTACATACATATGCGCAACCACAGCAAAAGAGCGTGTGCTGCTGGCTCTACCTGCCTTCTGGTTTACTTAATAGCTTTAACGCACGATAGCTGCGGAAAAACCGCACACCATCGATTTTCTTTTTCACCTATAGCCATACTCGCTCGCACACTGTATACCATTTGATTGGGGGGTGTTCTTGTTTTTCCACAAGGTATTATAATTGAATCATTGGGGAAAATAGCATGGTAATACGAAGCAGCTGCCAGTTAATCGATTTGAAGTGCGATTCGGCTGGAAAAACCCCGCATTGTGAAAAATTAAGAATTCTGCACGCGAAAAAATCCAATTTGATAGATCTGGGTCTGTAAACTGACTAACTGTTCTTTTTTACATGTAGATATATATATTTTTTTTAATTTTTTTCTGTGGTTTTTTAAAATTATCAGCCCACCAGCAGTAATTCAAAACGCATGAATAAACGACGATTCGGTTTTTTATTCGTTTAGTTTCTTCCTTTTATTTCTCTGCCCTTTTAAATATTAAACAAATTTGTGCGAACACTGTTTGCTCCTCCTCGAGAACGAACTTAGCAATTCAGCTGCTGTCAGCGCAACAAACGAGAAATAATAAACGCGCAAATGCAAACAAACAATTTTGCTTTATCAATATTCATGATTGGCATTCGGAGTTGAGTTGCCGCAATGGCAATGAATATGCAAAATATGTATAAATATGAGAAGTTAGCCACAGCCAATGTGATTTGCAAATGAAACACGGAGAAGTGAACTGCACGGACAAAAATGCATTCCAGTCAATCAAGAAGTAGCTAATTGTTAGTGTAAAGTTTTGATGGTAATCAAAATTCACATATGCAGAAATATGACGAGCTAAAAAGCGTTTATAAAAGTTTGTTTTCAACATTCTGCTTCCAAAAAAGGGAAAAGTTGTAATATGTTCGTTTTAATTCTAGTCGAGGGTTTGCCAGCACCAGAGCAGCAGAGGTTCTGAAGTAGGCAGCAGTCAGCTGAAAAGAGCAGGAAGACTTCTGCTGAAAGACCCTGGTTGTTCTGCCACGATCCATTTTTTGGGATGATTGTTAATTTTGCCGAAGAAATCATAAAGTTCGATGGACTTCTAATACATTTTATAGACTGTTCAATAACAATCACTCACTCAATCTCGACCTTGAGCCTGCTAGCCAAAAAAAAAAACAAACAGAAAAAGAAACTGTAAAATGACAAGCAAAAATAAATATAAAACAATAAAAACCACGCTCTGCTCATTAACAAGGGACAGAGAATGCCATATGTCCACATTCCAAATAGTAACAATAACAAAGGGCTACTGCGCTCACAATTTTATAGCTAGTTGTACGAAAAAAACCCATCTAATATATGATTCGCCTACTCAGAACAGAGTATCTGACTATCGAGTTCTCACAATTGCAGTAATTTTCCCTTTTTTCGTAATAAAAGTAAAAAATTTACAACAGGCGCCATTGCAGCTGATATCCTTGCAGACACGTGCGCTCCAAATTCGCTTTCACACAAACACACATACACACACACACGTATCGAGACACAACAGAGAGCTGGCGACTTTTCTTTTTAGCTACTCCTCCATAGCTCCCTGCCAGGTGGCCCCATAGCACGTGCCAAGCTGTAAATGGATTTTTTGTAGTTTTTCCCGTTTTGTTTTGCTTTGTGTTATATGTGAAATTGAAAACTGCACTTTGCACCATGGCAGACAGATGGAGAACTTGGAAAAGAACAAGAAAAACTATGACTTGATGAACTTTAAAATGTTTGCAAAGGAAGATGGAAATAATAGCCACCGTTTCAAGGATTTTTCTGAGAACATTGTTAGCTATTGAAATGGGAAGATGATTGAACATTTATAAGCACTTCAATTGATAAGAAAAATAATTAGACGATCAAAAGCCATGGATTTTCTTTTGAACATTTGCGAAGTCGGTCCAGCAATTTAAGCTGTTATAAGAAAATTTTAAACAAAATTTACAAAGAAGTGACCAAAACTCCTTTCAACCTTGATGCTAACAAAATTTGTATACCGTTTTTAGTGGATTTTAAGTTTGCTATCTTAAGACCAGTTTTCACATCTTTCTGTTAACGCCACATTATTTAGCAGTTAAACGCAATTTCGTTTTCATCTACCGTTTTAACATTTCACGTGCCAGTTAGGGTTTTACACATCTGACAATCGCTCTCTCACATTTCGCACACAAAAAAGCATTTAGCAATGCCAAATACAATTTCCATTGACATTTATCTCACAACAACAATATGAAAATCATCAAAATTATTGACTAGTGTGACCAGATTAGCCTGCATGCCAACCAGCTGTTTGGTAATATTCAAAAGTGTTAATATAATGTTAAATGGAGCATAAGAAAAGGAAATGTACTCCAGGTGCCAGTCCAGCCTAAGTCGCCAGCTCACCAAAACGCCACAATTTCAAGAAGATGTAAGAACGAACGTAAATATGGCCAGTAATTATCAATATGCCACATAAGCAAATATAATTCTTATGATTCATATGGCAAACGCAATCTTTCTGATTCACGCCTTGTTTTAAAACCAAGTTTATCTTTGCTTAAAGAATATTACAAGTATGAGTCAACTATCATGCTATGGCACCCTCGCTGATCTATCGCATTGGCTTTTATACCCTTGCAGCGTGCATTTATAATTTTGTCATGATATTTGTAATGCATAGAACGAAGCCTCTCCGACCTTATAAAGTGAATACATTCTTGATCAGCATAACAAGACGAGGTGATATACCCATGCCCATTTGTCCGTCTGTCTGTTTCTATGCGTACTCAGTTTTAACTGTAAAAATCTTCAATATCGAACCAATATATCATATAGCACCCATATAACCGACCAATGAAGAATGAACTTCTTTGTTTTTATTTAAATTAAACCAAATTTCAATTTTAGAAGGTCAAAGCAAAGAGCAGAATGCATTGTATCTCTCCAACTCACAAAATTTGTATTGCAAGATGTCTTCACTGCCTATTGCTATTCCTATTCACGAGTTGATTGAGAAGTAACAGTTGGAGCGCAGTGAAAGCAGTGAAGCAAAAAGTATCCTACACATCCGTTGATGAAATTTTATAACGATCGGTATACTTTCCTATTTCCTTTTTGATTTCAGTTCGCCAATGGCCTATCAGAACATCAAAATATACCAATTCCCCAAATGTTCATCGGAAATTGGAACAGCTCTGCTAGTATGAGTACATTGCGCCCCCACAAAATAAGTAAAACTGGGATCAAAGAAAGGCCTGATGGTTGATACTAATAAAAAAAAAAAGCAACTCGTCCATAAAGTAAACCACGTTATTGCCAGCCAGAATTGCGGCAGTCCAGTTGGTGAATGTCTGCTGGCTTCTGTTTGCTGTCTGATGCCTGCTGGTGTTATCTTTGACAGTGCCATGGCAAAAAAAAGGTTCCTCGAACCCAATGACTGCTACTTTCATAACTTTCTATGGACGACGACGACGACGACTTTGTTTGCTGTCAAAAAATCTTCAATTAAACACTGGCACAAAAGCAATCCCAGCAAAAAGCGAGAAAAAAAAACAAATGTTGAAATGAGAACATGGAGAGGCGCAGAAAGGGAGGAGCTTGTTCTTTTTCCATTGGTGCATTCAGAGCGCTAAAATGAGTGCATAGCAAGACAATGATGTCAGCGCCAATGTATGGCCCAGGCGGACAACGGCAGCGACAATGATGATGACGACGTTGCCTCCGCAGTGGGTCGCCAAGCGACACAGAGTGGCTGGATGAAAGAGGCCCACATTTTTAATGCTTTAGAATCAGACAGGCGGCAGTCAATGCAAAGTTAGCCCAGGCCCAGCAGCCGGGCGGCCTTAGCAACGGAGCAGTCCGGCAGCTGATAAGCAACGGAATTAACTCGGGCACATTCCCAGTTTTTCTGACTTTTGTCTTTGACATGTGGGCGCAGCCTTCTGCTGCAGAAATGGCTCTATGGCGTCCTCATACATACATACTTCATTTTCATTTCCAAGCTCACATGTTCAGCGCTGGAAAATGTGATCTGCTCAAAAGCTCAACGGTTTTTCACACAACATTGCACCTCAAAGGCAGACACACTTTTCTTTTGGCTTAGTTGCAGACTTTGAAGATGGTCTTTACTTTGTCAGCAGGCTAGAGCACAACTCAAAGGAGATGCAATGTTTGTACAAAGGCATGACATAATGGATTGTGCAGCTAAAGGAATACATATAGGAATGCATATGTGCACATATGGGATTTCTAAAGTTATTAATATTTCTGAACCTTCCAAGGGCTTTAAGCATATATTCGAGGAAACTTTGTGATAGCGATGACTTTAATCTCTTTTAAGATTTAAAGTTCTTGGCATTCCTATACCATTGACCCTGTCAAGATAACAAGATAAAGGCTATGCGTACTGCTGATGTAATAAGAGATGATATTTCGACTTCTCTTTAAAGCATTTTCACATCTGGCAAGGGGTTGCCAGTCATTCTTACCAGTCATTCTTAGGGGTATTATTCACAATTTGCATTATAAATCTATAAAGTCAACAGACGATCATGCTTGTATAAAAATGTATGTCTTCCTTTTACTTGTTCTCGTTGGCTGATCCCATTGATGATACATTGTCGACGTTACAAGGCTCTCTCTCTCTTTTTTGCCGAATAACACTAACAACAGAGTGCACGCTGTGACAAACTTCCAGATGAATACAGAGATAAAGACGAAAAGCTCCTTATGATCTTTCACCTCTTCCACCTCTTCCAGGTGGCTCTAAGTGGTTTCAGATTTGGAAAACTGGCTTACTCTGATTTCGATTTGAAATTTTTGATGGCTAACAAATATGATTTTGGTTGATAGACTTTCCTAATCTTTGCCAATTTGAAAGTCAAGGATTAATTTGCCAGGCACACAGACTGTTTACAAAGTTAAGTGCCTTTGCAAATGTTGAACTTTCAAATTAATAATAATAATAATGCAATCAAAATATATGAAAATGAAAAAATAAATTATTATTTATATTGAAAATCAACTTAAATTTCAAATTTAGCCTTAAGCCGACATAGAAAATTGATGCCGGACTGTTTAAACCAAAACAAACACAAAACAGAACAGAACAGAATAAATATTAGAAAGCAAAAAAAAAGGGCAGAAAAGACAAACATAGACGGCAAATGAAAATATGGATATGTATATTCAAACACGTATTTCATACATACATTCGCATGCGCATATTTACCAATGACAGTAAAACAGCAGAAGCGCCTAAAACTATGCAGTGACATTTGCAAAATTGGAATTTTCCCATAGACAAGACAAAAGTAAATAAACTCGACCAAGCGAAGCGGCAAAAATGGCACAAACGTGCTAAAAGTGAAAAATACATTCGCATACAAATGGCAAGAGAAAATTGCTACATACAAATATTCCACATATGAATGTACACGAATGCAAACACCTAAAAGTATGCAATGGCAATGCAAATATCGCGAAACTGTCCTAATACAAGTAAAACACTGCAGGGCTTGTCATCGGCATGTTTTTAATTGAACACACCATCCCCCATCTATATGGGGACATCCAAATGCCAGCCCACTTCTCCCTAAACAGCAAGCTCATAAAAAAGCAAATAAATTCAATGCCAATTCGCCAATTCGCAAAATTTGTTCAATTTACTGAGCTATTACTGTACTTCCGTCTCGTGCTTGGCATGGCAATGGGGAGCTCGAGCTCTGAGTATGGATGTCCAGATACCACAGCACCAGCACCAGCACCAGCACCATAAAAATTCTCGTGCACATAAAGAATTAGCAACTAAGTACGTGGCACATTGCGCTCTATTCCCAAATGGGCCTGGCCTACAACTGTGTTGTTGTTGTTGTTGTTGGCAAATACACGTAGTATAAGTAGGCAAGCACATGATTAAAAATGCACACACACACACACATGCACAACACATACACAACACACATTTGCAGCATTTGCCATTGCTGGACGCCTTCGTTAGATTTTTATAATTGGTAGCCATGTGAGCGAGCGAGGGAGGAAGCTTCGTGTGGGGGGGACATAAAACCAAACGCCAGCCCAGTCTCTGGTCATTAAACCCTCAGCAGCAATAGATACCCGAGTAATGAACTGAAAGACGAGCAAAGTATATGTAAAGGCAAAAAAAAACCCAGGCAAAGGCAAGGGAAGCCAGCGGAATGCCAAAGGGGGGTGCAGCAGCAGCAGAATACACTTGCAGTCGTCTCGATAGGCGGCTTATTCGAATTCGCCTTGGCTTAGCCAAGAATATAGTATTTGGGTATTCCATCAACCGCAAGCCTACAACATTTGCTTTGCATTTCAAAGCAATAGGAAAACTTTTTCATACGAAATTACTTTTAAAATTGTAATTTACTTACAGAACTATAAACTCTAGCAACCGCAGAGAGAGATGTATTTACCTGGAAACAGAAAATATAATGGTTAGTTAATGATTATGAATATTAAGATAAAATATATTAAGGCTTCTCCATAAAGTAGGGTTTTTTCAAATCGAGATTATAAAATTGTCGGGTAGATAAATTCGGTCTCATTTTGTTCATCATCTTGTTAACTTTATATTAACATTTTGTGAATATGTGGCAAAGCTGGTCACACTGGTCACAAAAACAGATGTCTTGGTAATCATTTAGTGTGCAATAGTTTACTAATGCCTATTAATATGAGGCAAAAATTGTAGAATGGATGATGAAATGATTGTCTTAGAGCTTGTTTACCCATGAAGTTCTCGAAAAGTTTATACAAAGCAACTCGTGAAAGAAATATAAAGTATGTATTCGTCTATAATCAGAATGAGATGACGATGAGATGAAAGTTTTAAACTAAGCAGAAATATCATATCCACTTGGTTCAATTTGTGCACGAAACTGAAGCTAAAACACAAGCTGTTCGCTTCAAATAGTGCACAAATCGTTCAGGATTTCTGAAGCAGAATCGCTTACTGTTTAGTTATGGTCTTGTGATGACGAATACATTGTAATTTCCACTAACATACTGATCGCAACGTATGGACTGCCACTTCTGCTTCCACAAAACGAGCACTCTAATTGCAGTCTATGTAGCTTTATCTAACGTAAGAACCAAACCTAATCAAAGTTGAAATTTGGCTATCTACGAAGAGGCTTTACATTACTGTTACATTACATTACTGTTACATTACATTACTGTTACATCACATTACTGTTAAAGAAAATCCAGTTAAAGTCAAGTATTTCATAGCGTAGAAGTAAGTTTCAGAATTTAAAGAGAATTTTATCCCCGCTCTTAAAAATTTAAGTATTTCCACATATGCAAATATCAAATTTCCAAGCCACAAATTAGCAACAGATGTCTGCTGTCTGTTATTTCAGCAAAACAAAATTTAAATTGCTCAACTCCCCCCATAGAAAAAGCACACATTGATTGCTAACAGGACGACCATTTTGGAGTTCAGTTGTCAGAGTGTTGTTTTCAATTGAGGAACGATTTAAATCAGCACTGATTTATGTGCTTTGCAAAAACCAACCAAAACCTCACTCAAACCAAACAAAAAATTAAGCAAAAACAAAATACACCTCAAATCTCATTCAGTCCACCCAAACTAATTACATATTTAAATGCATGCAGACAGGCAGATGAAAGAGGAGACGACTCCCAAATGTTGTTGCTACATTCAAAGTGCATAACAAATGTGGGCCCAAACTTCATTCCCTCAATTACAGTATACATATATACTATATATACATATATATATGTACGATATATGTTTGCATACTTTGCGGCCAAAAGCGGAAGAGAACCTCAGAACGAGCCCAGGCAAGGCAGAAGCCTGATGAAAAATTTACATAAATTACAACAGACTGGCATGCAAAATGACCAACATGGACACAAAAACCATACAACATTTCAAATTAGCATAAAACTTGTTATTGCTGTTGTTGTTGCTTAGCACAGTTTATATAATAAGCATAATGTTATTTTGTAACAACATGACAAACACAAGAAATGAAGAAACGAAACGCTGAAAGTCAACATGTGCTTGCTTTGCTGTCTGGCAACAACAGTTCTGCTCTGTGTTGAGTGTTGTCGGAGGGGTCGCCGCTTTCAATATCAAATCTAATTAGCCAAAGCATAAAAATGTCAGCAGTTTGAGGACTGCGCTTTATGCCAATTGGCAATTGCCCATATTTCAGAAAAATACACAAAAATAATAATAAAAAATAATCATAATAATAATATCATGCAAAACAACATGAAGAGCAAAAAAATACACCATCTGCCGCAACGGAACCAGAAAAAATCGACATCCTTTGGGGTAATTTGAAATGCAAACATTCCGCCCAGCCGACGACGACGACTCAGCTTGGACACACTTCCTCTTTTTGGGAGCACAAAGTGAGAATTGTTGAGAAACGTATAAAAAATAATGAAAATGTAAGCAACACAAAGCCATGCCACTATTTACATACATACATATGCGTATGTTCGTTCATACATATATGCACATAAAGCTATATACTCTATCAGCGACGACGACAACAAAGCTAACGTGGAAAATTGAAAAATGTGAAAAGGCAGCAGCCCAGCAGCAGCAGCAGCAAAGGAAAAATTGTAAGGCTCTGCAAAAGCAAATATGAAAGAAATGTTGAAACTTTAGTTTGCCGAAACTTCTATACACTTGCAACGGTAAAAACGTACTGAATCCGTTAAAATATCAATGTTTTCGTTTATAATAGTACGATAAGCCCGTGTTTTCTTATACCTTGAATAATGTGCTCGATTTCAGAATTTTCTGGGATCAAAACAAGAAGGTTTCGGTATCAATTCAGAAGCGTTCATAGACTTTTTTTGAAAACATTGTAAGACCATTCGGTCCACACTGTGAGAATTGCTTGATCACATACTGAGAAGCATTTGGTATGAATATGGAGAAGGAAGGCTAGCTTAAGTCGTATTATTTTATATAATTTAACGAATTTATGGGACTTATTTAATTAATGTTTTAGTCTATAAAAGGTTAAATTCGCATGTACCTTAATGTCAACTTTTATGGTTCATCAAACTATTCCCGTTGCCATTAACATGTATATAAATTTTTACCCAAATGCTGAGGCACTTGCAGTTTAAATTTTCTAAAACGTCTTCCTAGTGCTTAGCCACACCATAAACTGCAACTTCTATAAAAATATTCAGCATTGCGTAGTTGTTCAATCGATCAGTCATTCCAACACACAGATATTTCTAAATATGTAATAACCCTTATAAGATCAAAGTTATATCCCTTTCAGCAAGGGTATAAAAAACATTTGAAAAATATTTGCATATGAACGAGAAGGCAAGACACGAACCAAAGAATGCACAAGAAATGGAATGGAGTACGACCCCGTTGTGGCGCTAACGGCATGGTTGGCTATTGGACTGGGTATATGGATAACTGGCTGGATGAATGCATGTGGTACGCGTTTATCCAGCCAGCCACCATGTATGTATGGCTGTGTGTGTGTTTAGTTTTGTGTAAATAATAAAACATCAACTGCCAAGCTCTGGGGCCCAAAAAAAAAAAACCAAAAAGGAAAAACTCCCCAACCAACAACCACAAGAAGAACAAAATTGAATGCGAATCTCGCGCTCATTTCAGGCGTAAATGAAAATGTAAATTGGCTTAAGGCTAACAAACACACGAAAGTATATAAGGAAAATCAAAAATATAGTGTATAAAATGAGGGGGGAAAGAAAGCATATAGAATAACTTAGGCAGACATATATATATTCTCCGTTTTATTTTTGCGCAATAACAACATTTTGTGAGTGGGAATGTGAAAGAATATGATCGACAAAAAAAAATCAATAAAAACAAAATAGACAAAAAACAGACAACTAAGTAAAATTTCGAATTAACAGTGGGAATGAGAGTGTGAAATAAATTCAAAGAATAATAATTAACTGTATGATAATTAAGATAAGATTGCCAAATTTCAAGATGTATAGAAAAATTGCTTTCCAGTAGTAAAAATATAATTTAATTATAAGACTCTTTAGTAGTTTCTTATATCACGGCTTCAAAGTAAAATTTTCCATATAAAATATAAGCAAAATATAAAGAAATATTTTCAAATTCAGGCATTAAAATCTGAACAAATCTAATAAGGAAATGTAAACTTATTTTCAAGGACTTCCCTAGATCGACAGTCCGTCCAGTAGTTCAAATAAGCAAAATATGCAAAAGATAAATAGACAATTTCAATTTCACTCTGAGAAAAACAATTGCTTCAAACGGTTATCCAAATATTTTACAGTTTACCTCGGAATTCTAAATTTCCTTTTTTTAAAAGCCTGCCCAGAAATGTTTAAAACAAAAATGTTATGGGAAAATATTTTACATAATGTTTGAGCAAACGGAAATATGAATTGAGTTTTTATTATGGTGCGGTTTTGGAATATGTTTATGTTGTGCGGTTGCGTTGATGCGCACGTGTTAAATATTTGAAATGCCGTATTTTTCGAAATTTTCTATTATGTCACACACAATTTTGCTGGTGTTATTGTTGCTACGCCAGCTAAAACCAGCCGTTATAAATTTATTTTGTTGTTTTTTTTTTTGGCAAATCCGTATAAAATTTATGCAGATTTCGTGTCTGGCTTTATTGCGGCTTAGTGTTTCGCTGGCTGCCATTGTTATTCTTGACGCTTTAATTGATAGCAGCATATATGCGAGCCATTTTATGTAAATATTTGCATTTGAAGTTTATCACATTAATATTAATGCGCGGTCATATTTTGAAGAGCTTCTATATGTTGGTCAAACTTCGTTTCCACATTGTTGACTTTCTGCTTTTGACCATTCAAAAAATATGTCACGTAAGCGCTCGATGATGATGTTTGTCTTGCGGGGTTTTGAATTTCCGATCGCTGACTCAGACAACTGAAACGCGGCAGCCAGCAACGATTAAAGTTTTATTCTGACGACTTCAAAGCTATCACAACATGCACACATACACACACATATATAACACTGAGAAAACAATAAATAAGCTACTGAAATATGACTAAGCTGATGACAACGGGGCCGCTGTTCTATGCATATAACGATCGTGATCGAATGTGGATAATGGAGCTTAGAAATATTTGCACTTAGCTTGCAAAGAAAATACATATTTTTGATAAGAGAATTTTAATGGGGAGTGTCGTTTTCCCAAAAATTGAAAGTATAAAATCTTTAAGTTCGTTTTCAAATCATCATTCAAATTTATAGATTTATTTGTTTTGATAGCGACAGATTTCAAACGAAATTCAAAATCTGTTATTTCCGCCAGCTTGAGTACATAAAACTGTTGTTATTTATATATTGAGGATGGGTTTGGGGTTCTCATTTATTAGGAACAAAATATATAGTATAAAGTTGAGTACAATGGAATCGAGAGTTGGGAAGCAGAGGGTCATATATGCCAATGAATGTTTGAAATAGGGCGTTCAAGGCAAATTTCCTTATTTGGAATAAAGAGATTCATGAGAAATCTTTACATTCACAACAACTTACTGTTTGGTATTCTTTATGAATGATTCTACGCGAGAACATTACCGTCAAAGGGTACCACTTCAGAGATACGATTGGCAAATATTTCATCACCCCATTGAATGGAATGTTGATTGAAGACATCTTTTTCAACACCAGAAATGATTGACTGATTTAAGCACCGCCATCTCATATAGGAAATAGTACAAATTCATCATATCTGTGCACCCATTCAACCGCTTGACCAGGTCAATATATCGCTTTGGAAAAATAGACGTGGCACCGCCTCCTCATTCATATAGGCGATAATGAAAATTTGTCATATTTTCGCAGCTATTGGACCAATTGTCATGAAATTTTGACAGTATGCTAACATCAAATATCGATATATATTCATATAGATGCATTGAGTTATCGGATACATATATCGATATATTGATTATCGATATATGTATGGCTATACAACGAGTTATCGGTCAACATATATCGATACCTTTGTATGCTTATACCGATATGTGCTTGTGTCGATATATATCGGTATGTACATTGATATATTGAGTTGTCGATACATGTATATCTATATTTTAAGATACATTTCTATCTACATAGCGATATCTATAGACGAATATATATTGATATTGGTATATATCGATACACTCCCCTTCACTTCTAGAATACCTGGTAGTTTGCTAAGGAAGAACACAGCAAAAACACATTGATGATCTCTAGCACAACAACGAACATAGATCAACAGACATAGCGACGCTCGCCGGCTTAGAAAATATTTAATGAAAACTTCTCAAATTCCTTATCTACGGACTCTCCTTAGAAATTTCATAAGCTTTGTGCTAAATATAAATATTTTATGACTATATATATATGCATTTTATATTTTATATTTATGCAGCTTTTGATGTGATAACAGTGACAACAGGACAACTTTGGCCAGCTTTAATTAAATCGAAAATTCCAATTTTACTATCTTGAAATTTGAGTCGAAAAAAGTCAATAACCTGTGGGGCTACTGAAATTTTGCAAAGAGAAGCAACATTTTGCCAGCGAAATGAGCAACAGAAGCAGCAGCAGTAGCAGCACCAAAAGGCTGAGGGTGCAGCTGTCATGCAACAAAGACAACAACAACAACAAAAACAGTAGAAGTATAAAACAGCAGCCAACATTGACTTTAACAAACTTTTGACTGCAATCTGTTGCAGAACAGAGTAACGATAACTTTCCACAACGCTCTGCTCTGCGCCTCCAAGCGGCAATTGTTTGCCTTTTTTTGTTTTTGTTTTTTGTTGTTTCTCCCCGTAATGAGTATTTGGTTTCAGAGGCAGTCAGGATGATGGCGACAACGTTGCCTAATGGACGGAGGAGTTCCTCCACAGCGTTCTCGTCGTCATCATCGTCGTCGTCATCAGGCAAACAATGCAACAAACTACAAGAATGACATGAACATTGCACTCCTCTCTCTGCCGCCTTGCCACCACTACCATTTCATATGCAAACATGCTGGCGCATCGAGAAGAGATTTGCCCTTTGCCAGTCGGCAGCTGCTTGCCCCATAGCTCCACAGTCTACAGTCTCCACTCAACGAATGGTGGCTGGCGGATGCCACGCGTTTTATTTTTGTGGGCGTTCGCAGATGCGCGATATTGAAACAGGGTGCAATTGCAAATTCGAATCTTTGTAATCGGAAGTTGAAAGTGTGCAGACAAATAATGGAGGGAGAAAATGGTCCAAAAGAAGAAGGGCAGCCAAAAACAGCACAGTTGTCACACTCGTCACTGCGCTGCACTGAAATAGGAATGATCTCTCATTTAGTCATGTAGGTTAGACTGGCCCTTAAATGCATACAAACAAACATTTTATGCAAACTGTCCCGAATGTGTCTTTAGATGTCCCCATGTTGACATGATCAGGCATTTTTAATTTGTGGTTTGTTTTTGACATTCATTTAATTTCATTTTTTGTTCAGAGAATATCCAAATCTTTGGATTATATTGCTAAGGGCCAGTCTAATGTACAAGCAAAATACATACATACAATAAATCATCTCAGCATTTTAATGAAGCAGAATTTTTGCCCATTTTACTGATTCGGACTGGACCCTTATCGCCCAGTATTGACCTTTAATTTGATCTCTTGGGTGTTTGATTATATTTTATAGGCTACTTATTTCGCAATTAAAGTCGAATACAGCGCAATAAGGTAAATTTATAGCTAACGCGAATACACCCAGCTCGATGTACAGGAATTTTCGGGTGTGGTGGAGATTTAACTACCGCAAGAGAAACAAGCAACATTCGAAGAGAGTCACACAGAGGTTCTGGTAAATGAAGATTGGGTGTATCTGATACAGTTACGTAATCGCATATATCCACTATATATTGGCAAAAATGCTGCAGTTATATATTGCCGATAATTGACATAAAGGTGCTTACATATGATATATAAACTGCCGATATATGCCACGTAAAGTATCGATATATGCATAGATGCATATGGTTCTTGAGACTGCTGATTTTTAAACCTAATTTTTGCTCTATTCTTTAAAGAGAACATATACAATCGCATATATAATCTATATAAGGGTAAAAATGATTATATAAAATATATATGCCATTAAACTGTCGATATTTGTGATGTAAGTTCCCGTTTGCTGACTTTTCAAGCTTATTGTTCTTTTGGACGGTCCTAATTTTGTCTCTCTTCTTAGAGCAAAAAAAACCCTATAGTAACTATATTTAGTAATAAAGACGTCGTATCTCCATTGCTCATCTTCTAACCTTTTCCTTAATTTCGGCACTTGTAATTACGTCTCTCTTCTTCGAGCAGGCAATTGCGTTTGCTCATAAACCCAGAAACCTTGCTGATGAACTTCCTTTTGATCCTTTTTTACCTGTAACCCTTTTCGTCCCCTGCGATTTCCAAGAAACTTTCAAAGTCATTGCCAGCCAAAGAATTATGATAAGCCAGCCAAATGTTACAAATTGCGCTAATCCCTCTCTCATCTCTCCCCACTAAATCCCTCTCCAGTGTACGCCCCTGCGCCCCATATATATGTCAATTTCTTATCAGTTAGAGAAAACGCAAAAACAATGTCCATGAATGCGGGTGTGTTGACCATGTGTTTGGGATTAGCTACAATAGTCATTAAATTTGACAGAAAATGGAGGCTATAAAAATTAAGAAATTATGGTCGCCGATTTTACAAAGCTATGTGCGCAATTTATGAGATGTTGACGATGAGATGACACTTAATGAACATATTTTTAGCTACAATCAAGGCAACACATATTACAATATGTATGAATGGCAATTTAAAGTTTTGTGGGCGTACATATTCACGGATTTTGATTTCAATAATGCAGAATTTCCAATAGAATGTTTTTAACAAATAAAAAATATGTCTGAATTCTTTAAAAATCAACCCTCCTGGCAACAGTGAATAAAACACACGAAATTTGCCAATTGGAAAATAATTTTTGCTGTTAATAAGGTACATACATACATTTCAATAGCTACACAAACAGGTATGTACATAAAAATATGAATTATGGCAACCGCAGGCAGGCAGGCAGGCATTTGGGCAGGCAAGGCAATGCAAGCACAGCACAGCCAAAGGCCATTTCCAAAAATATACAAAAGTGAAAATGGGAAAATTTAAACAAAAATTTCCAAAAATGTGTAAACAAATTGCATGGGCGAAGAACGTGTTTATTATAGGTGTGTGCATGTGTATGTGTGTGAGTGTATAAATACAAAAATTTGCGTTGGTGTTGATTGCGTGTGGGCGTTACGTACCAAATGCACAAAGGCCGTAAAATGCGGCGCAAACAGCAAACCAAAGCAAACCATACAACACAGAAGCAACATTGAAATATGTACAACAAGAATGAAAAGCTATGTTTAGTATATATCGAAATAGTTAGACGAAGTTTTAGAAACTCTATGATAATAAATTGGGGCGTTCATGAGGTCGTGCATCTGTACTAGTTTTCTAATATGCACTGCACTGCTCGGCCTTGTACATTTGACCCATCTTATGTTAGGCTAAAGAGCAAAACTAGTGCCCGCCCCCAGAAAATACCGGGAGTTCCCGGGTTCAAATACGTTCAGCGGATGTGGGATCCGGATGAATCAAACAAACAAGCAACGTGCATAAATAAGATGCATCTGGTGAAAATCTCAAACGATAAGCTTTTAAGACTGAGACTCAGATCCCAGGTTAAAACCGACTGGCAGGGCTATATTGACTTCCCCGTCTCCGGGGACACCTGAGACACATGAGCTCAATCGAAACACAAGTAAGAAGCTTTGAAGTCAGTGGAATGGATGGGCATAAACTCTGCAGAGAGTTGTGCTAAGAGTCTCTGACAATTGCGAATCGTCGTCTGATAACGTTTTTAGCAAAAAAATATGTAATTCATTCCTGTAACTTAACCTATTTCCATTATCAATCTAGCTATGGTACGAATTTAATCGATATATGTACTTATAACTTTAGTTTATTTATATTATTATTGGACTTCTGGAGAAATTTTCACCTTGGACACAAAGCCTCTTATACAAAATCTCAACAACTGGAACTTTCTGGTATGAATTTGTAGCTTTTCAGCTATAATAACAATATAAACAGCAATTTATTGAAGTGGCCGCTCCGCTGGAGACTGAAAATGAGCAGCGAAAAAATGTATTGAAACCCCATCGACAACAACATAAAAAATAAAAGGAAAAACAAAGTGAAAATAGCAGCAATAGCATAATTATGAAAATATGCAAAGTGCGTGGGTGAAAAAGAGATCGAAAAAGTGCTGCCAGAATGGGATGGTTGAGTAAAAAAGTGTCTGGTCGGGTCGGACGACGTCGTGTTGGATCGGGGGCCTGGTGTGAAGTTGCAGCTGTAGCTGGGCTTAGCTGCGTGGGTAGCGGCGCTAACTCTTTTTTTTCAGGCATCGGCATTTGTGTTGTGGCTTACATTTTCCGTGTTAATGATATGCAAACAAACACAAGCCGAAAAGTCAAAAACGAAATCAGAGAAGACCCGACACCGACCCCGACCAGACCCAGACGAGTCGAGACGAGACGAGAAAGAAATAACGCCACAGGAAATACGCGCCATATATAAAAGTGGGGAGGAAGCAGCAAATAGCAGAGGAAACGCAACAGAGAAATTTTTTGCGCTCGATTTGCGTCAATGGAAATGCGGTAGGTTTGCGGGGATGGCGGGTGGAGAGCCCAGGGGTAAGATTTTGCCATGGAATTGGGATGCTCCTGCGTATATTATTGCAATTAAAATGAAGAAAACCCAGTGCGAAAAAGTTGTGGGCGGAATGCGAATGCTCAGAAAAAGTAAACACAATTTAATTTGTAAACAATCAAGTGAAATTTATCAGAGTCGCCATATGCCTCCACAACAAGTGATTTAACCCTCTAACCCCAACAGTTTATGATCCACAACGCAGAATACCGAGAGCATACTCATACCTATGGCACTTTCAGTCATTAGAGGGTTAAGACAAAACAAAATTGCAGTACATAGTACACACACAGGCAGACACACACAAACAACACGCAGTAAAGATGTTGACTAAAAGAATCAGCAGCGCAAAGAGGAAGCAACAACTAAATCATAATCAGTGGGACACACGCATAAAAATACAAAAATAAAATCATAAAATATACGACTACGACACAGCGGACACCACACAACACAATTTCAAATGAAAACAAAATTTGTAAAACCCAATAAAAAGACAACAACAACAACAAGAGGAAGAAGAGAAACGTACGCATATTATTACAAGGCACAGCGGAAGAAGATACAAACAGAAAAAAGAGACAGAGAGAAGAGCGAATGTAAGCAAAAGAGCGGATACAACAGACACAACTTGTCGTAAGGCGAACCGCAAAATGATACAAGCCCAAGTCGAACATATGAAACACAACAACAGCTAGCAGCAGCAGCAACAACAACAGCACGCGGCATGACAACGACAAATGAAATGCGGCAACAACGCATGATTATTGACATTGCGTTACCCTTCTTTGTGGATGGCTGCGGGGGCGACACAACAGTGACGGACGTATGGGGTTCAAACTGCTTGTTTGTGTCTCAGCCGCGACGTTGCTTGCCCGGCCTGTACGCATGTGTGTGTGTAGCGTACGTGTGTGTTGTTTACCTCACAGTAGACACACACACAATCAAAACACAAATGCCGCCTCAGCAAAAACTGAATTTCCAAGCAAAGCAAACGGGCCAAACAGCACACACATACGGAGATACGGGCCAAAAGAACAAGCAGCAGCAGCAGCAGCAGCAGCAGCAGCCGATTTCAACCTCAGTCTCAGCCTTGCCTGAATGATTACACTAAACAACAATATTTTGGGGTACTTAAATAAACTTAAATAAAATATGTACCTATGATAGAAAATATTTATTCCATTTTCCATTAGCGATATTTAGGGGGGTCCAATGTTAAAGCCAGACATAAAAAACGTATTTATTTATTCACATTTTATTTAAAATATCTAAAACATTACATAAATCTGATTTTTATAATCTTTTGCTGTAAAGTGTAAAATGCTGCCGACGACTTCTACTGAAGTTCGAACTCCACGTCGCCGCAGCGCAGTTGTCTCTTTCGGCTTCTTCCTTCTTTACTTCAACTTTGTCTGCCTACACACGCTTACATTTACATTTACTGCCGTTGCCGTTGCCGTGGCTGTTGTTGTTATTTTTTCGCCGCCTGCACACACATTTTTATGCTGGGCTTGCATATTTGGCGCTCCGCTCAGTTACAACTCTCCCTCCCTCTCTCACTGTGTGGCGGCGTTCGCTTTTTCTCTCTCGCTCACGTTGAGTCCGCAAAGGTTTTTACTTTTGGTTTATTTGTGGGCAACCCTTTGGGTTTTGTTGGAATTGCCTTGGCTTTTATGCTGTCTTGACATGTAAAAATTGACTAATTGGATTTTGTTTTTACGAGAATGCACATGTCAAACTACATGTGTAATTGATGCCACCCCCAAACCTGCCACCGCCACTCAACGCAGCACTCCAGCAGCTCGTTTTTTAATTAGTGCAATTTTTTTGTGCTTGCGTATGCTTTTGTAATTAGCTTGTGTAAACATTTTTATATTTCTTCTTCTTCTTTTCAATTGCATTTGTTGCTGATTATTTGTTTGTGGGGATTTTCAATTGAACTTAGATTAGAGCACAAAGCAAAGAGCAAATTGTGTGGCTGCGAGTGTGTGCCTGTGAGTGTGTGCATGTGTGTGAGCCGTTGACATTTGTCAAAGGCAGCAAAAATCCACCTATGATAACATCTTGACATCTGCGTTGCCACCCACCCCGTGGGCGATCCCCTACTGTCGTCGAGCAAATCTCGGTTCGCCGTCAATGAGTAAGTAACGACGAGGTGTGACTCCGACGACAGCTGAAGAAGGCAGACAAAGCAGAGCTGAAAAGAGGAAGAGCAAAGTGCATGCACACGCCACTACGACAGCAACAGCAACAACAACAACCAACAGCGAGCACACTACAAATGCAGTCAAAGCAACTGCAATGAGACAGACAAATGGGCAAATGGCAAACCACACGTGAATAATAATTTAAACAATTTCCATATGAGCGAGGCAAGGGAAAATGAGCACATGCACTTAGGTAATATACATCTTGAAACACGATATGAGATGGTATCTATCTACGGCCAAGCCTTTTCAATATATTTTGTAAGTTTCGATCAAATAATCGATTGCACTGATACACAAGTAAAAGGGTGAGTATCAGTGCGATTATCGATGAGTCAATGTACCGCAAATTTAAATTAATTTCCTAGGCAAGAACCTATTTAACCCTATAATTTACTTATTTCAGGTAAAAGTTCAAAAATAAACATGTATGTGGAAATCAGTCGCTTTTTTCAAGGATTTGGGATAAGGATCAGCTAATGAATATGTATTTTATTATATATTGAAATGAGTGAAAATATTGAACCTAATTTTGGAAGAAGTGTCGATGTCTTTTAACATATTTGATCACATTTTGGATATTTAAGTTTACTACTTTAAATTCGATCTTGCCGATGTTTACATATATAAGATTCTACATAAAGCCGGCGATGCTTCCTTCTATGAATTTTAATTATCGTTTGGAAGCGCATGCGAATAATTGAGAATTGATTTATAATGAGAAGACTGTAATATATTTGCAATTTTTATAATTCATAATTCATATACATACAGAATCTATATTGTAGATGATGTGAAAAATATTCTAATTCTATTCCATTTCTGATGATAATGTTTATTATTCCCCCGACCAATTCTTATTCAAAAAATATTATAATTCCTAAGCAAAATATATATATATAAATTTATGAGGGAAACCTCAAATTCCATTCAAATTATATTTCTCATTCATAGATAGTAAATATAATTTCAATATCTCAATATTGTATTAATAGTCATCATCATTCCATCATCAACATCATCAGCTTACATAGATACCAAAACGTAAACTCATCTCTATGAACAATCCCGCAAATTTATAAATATCGTACGGAGGCGGAGGAGTCGTGGCTAAGGAGACGCTTAACAAATATGGTATGGGCCTCCGTGACACCTTTAGGCTTAATCTCTGACTCTGGGTCGGACAGAAAGACGTACGTGGAGGAATACAGCATCTTGTGGCACGCATATAGCACATACTCGTACAACTGTCCCCCCGCCGCGTTCTCTTCTTTCCTAGCCAGAGCCAGAACTCACGACACATGCCAATAATGCTAATGAAACGCAAATGCGTAAACGAGCCAAAGAGACAGAGAGGAGCGGAGAGGAGACAAAAGACAATGGGGGCCGGGCCGGGCACGCGGTCAGTGCTCCATGATGCATGTGTGTGTTGTGTTGTGTTGTCAGGCGGCAGCCCACCAAGTCACCACATTATCCTGCCCCACAGTGCGTGTGAGTGTCGCCCATTCGCACTGAGCCGCTCATCAGCTTGCTGTGCACGTTCATAAAATGTTTTTGGCGACCAAGGGGCGACTGAGGAGTAGACGCCGGGAAAGGAATAAAGGAGAAGATGGCCAGCCATAACCACAAGTGAAGAGCCAAAAGCCAATTTTGGCAAAAACAAGTGACAACAGACAAACAGACAGACTTGAAGATGAGGGGAAACAACAACAAAAAAAGGAGAGACGATTATAACTTCAAAGAATGGCGAAGATAAAATACCCTAGAACTTGTGAATATTTATGTACTTAGATACTATGAGCTGATCTCAGTACTTCAATTGGATGTAAAGATACATGCGGGTGGAATTTCCACAACAGTCTTTAGTGCTTTTCAGTCTTGTAACTCTTTTAGTTTGAACTGTGCGTTGTCGCCTAATCGGTTAGTTATTATATATGATGGTATATGTCTCCTAGGTCTTATCCTTTAGGATATCAGTTGTTCATCAGCCTTCACGGACTGAGCGAACAGTTTTATATGCTATATATAGACGATATTTTATCTCTAAAGATAAAAAGAAACACTTCGTGGCAAAGCATTTTACTAAACAGATTCTGTGCCGATCAATAGAATCTTATCAGGGGTTCCAGGTGGTCTTAGAATTGGTAATAAATCTGCATCTTTGTGGCCGTTGTGAGTTCCAGATCCCATGTCTCAGATGTTGATCTTTGTGGGATCTTCGTGTTCCGAAAGATCACCTGATAAGATGAGTATTTTAATCTCTCTAGGAATGATTGATTTTCGCATAGATCTTTGTACCGTGCTCTGGAATTTCTGCTTTGTTCTGGAGCCGAGTGTTCTTTCATTTGTTTTCCTAAGTAATTCGATTTGCTTTTGAGTAAAAACAGTCACCTCTTCAAATAGTTGAAATATGTATATATAGACCATATATATAGATGATTTGCACCACATCCAACTAAATTACAAAGTTGTAATTCCCTGTCTAATGTTTTGTGTAAATAAAACTACGATTTACGAGGAGGGGGTCAAATTCAAGTACTATTTATGTGTGTACATTTCGGACCAATAAGTCACACACTAACTAAGAAACAAACAAGCAGCAAGAGCTGGGAAACGGACACAAAAACAAACAATATCGAAATTGGCAACAGCCGGATGCTTTGGCCAACACCACTTTTGGCAACAATGCTGCTGCTGCGATATGGCTGGAAGAACTTGCCACAATGTGTGGTTGTTAGCGCGCGCTGTACAACCGCAGTGAAGCGTTCGATATGAGTGGACAAGAGTCGCCATCAGCCGTCATTGCCAGGCAGAGACAGAGGCATTCGCCTTGTTTGCCTTGCATCTTTATATTGCTTGGCCATATTTATGTGCTCGCAATGCAGACGCAGACGGCAGACGCTTTTAATGTCTTTTCCAACGGCAACCGCATCTCAACTGCAACAACTGCAACTGCATCACCATCACCAGCATCATCAGTCCCATCCTCATCTTGAAGGCTTCTTCATTATCGTTGTCTGTCATCATTGCCGGAGTGCAATGCCTTGGAGAATTGTGTGAAGAGCCAAAGCAGCCAGCCGGCAAAGATTCATTGTTGCATTTATTGATTAGTTTTCCTTTTGCATTTGCCTTATGCAGCAAACTGCTATCGCATCTCTCTAGTTTCTACTCAAATTTCTTTTGCATAATAAATGAAATCAGAACTATAAAAAAAAATACCAAACTTATACCACGAAAACAAGCTAACAATAAAAGATGCTTAAGAATGCAGAGAAGGTGGTGGAAAGTTGAGGTTTATTGTGTTTGGAAATAGTTCAGGTATAAAATTATACATTTTAAGGAAAATCAAACAAAATCAAGGCTTCACGGCATTCGCTTCGCTGAGAGCGTACTAAAATCAGAAACAACAGAAGTAGTAAAAATTCATGAGAGTTTCATCAGCGCAGTTTACTTACTACAACACTTTACAATTCACATTTGGTTTTGGCGCCGGTTGCCAGTCGGAAACTGCAGCTATTGAGCAAAAATCTTATGATGAAAAGATAGTGACTGATCTCGAAACAGTCTATCAAGCTTGCCAAACGGCAATTTTTAGATTTTTGCTAATTTTTACTGAGAATTTGAAAAGATTGCTTATAGCAAGCAAATAAACCTATATATTTGGGCTTGGTCGGAAGATGGTAAGAAGATTTAAGCGGTGTAAGATTAAGAATTCTCAGTCTAAATATAGTTCTTCGATCAATCGTTTCTAATGGCAGTCACATTAGGTAAAGGTATCAGTTATATTTCTAGTTTCTAAGTTGACCAAGAACATTGCTTTGAAACAGATATGGTATAGAATCCTCCTCAACTATCCCAACATTCCCATAAAAACTTTCGTCAGATTTGACAGAATTGCCGTAAAAATCTTCCGACTTCTTAAAATCTAAATTGTGTGAAAGTTTCAGTATAATAGCCTTCGGAGCTTGGGTTTTGTGTTGTTAGGACACAGATACTATGCAGTCCCAAGGGCTTCCCTTTAAACGCTGAAGTCCATTACAGAATTACAATGCCTTCCTTATGAAGGCAATGAATGGAACTAATATTCAAACACAAATAAACTGCCATAAAAGTCAGCACATTCATGGCAAGCCCGACCGTTTCACCTTCAGTTGTTATTCCCATATTATAAATTAAAATTCCCTTGTGTACTATTTATCATATTCGACATGCTAATCATTCGTTCAAAATTGAAATTCTATAGAACTTGAACGAGATGAGCTACTGTTTTGCATGGGAAAACCATGGTACAAGCAAGCTTGTTTTGAAGTGAAAAACCGGCTTTGATAACATCAAGTCTTTTCGAATTAGAACACCCAGTTTAGATTAGAGATGTGCAAAGTATAAGCAAAAGAAAAAAAATCATAATCACTCGCACAATATTCACCGAATTTGAACTTATAAGAAGGCGCGATAGCTTCAAAGTTTACTAAATTATAGAGAAATTATAATTTTGCCTTAGCGAGTTTGAATTCACAACAGATGATTGTGTTGAATTAGTCAGGTTGTTTAGTTTGTTGAACAAGGCGTCTGACAAGGATATAGATACTTGATTTTTCATTACAACATTCGTCGCCTTCGAAGAATAATCAAATTTATTAGAGTAAATAATAAAGAAAGAAAAGTTTACAACAACCCGCCTGAATCACCAACTCATCTCGAAGTCTGGTGTCCATATGCGACACCTAATTATAATAAAATCCACTGATAATATAGTTAGGCCTTACCTGATCAGCAGCTTGGGTGGTGGCCACCAGCAGACCCATCATTAGCACGGTCAGCATCATCATTGTCGTCTTCCATGTAGTACCGTTATTGTTGTTGTGGCCCGACATTATTGTTGACTGCATTGAAATTTTCTGCTTTGCTTTCATATTCGCGGTGTGGGCGTTCAAAATATATATGGAGGAGCGGCAGCAATCTCTGATCTCGCGAGTATTGTTGAAAATTAATCCAGTTTCTTGTTGTTTTTATTTAAACAGATATAGAGAGCCAAAGCATATGTATTAATTCTACATATATCTATGTATGTATGTATATACGGTTAGCTCTTTTGTTAATTTTAAATGCAATTGAAAATCGTAGAAACAGGTTTCACACTCAACAAATGCGCTAAAGAATTAAACAAACACATGGTTGTACTATTAATATATATATTACTATATTTATGTGTGCTCGCTTGTATGTATGCATTTGTTAAACACGCACACTAAAAATCACTTGCGCGAAACATTTCCCGACATTAACGTAAATTTTATCAATTAAATTCCAAAATAAAGACGCACGTCAAAACAATTAAAACTGCGCGAGAGGGTGTGTGTGCATGTGTGCGGTAAAGAGAGACAAGTGAGAGACAAAGTGATATCACGCTCTCACTAAAAACTAACATAAATTACATGTCTATATCAATTAATTGTTGGAAATTAACAATTCTTAGTGCGCGCGCGGCTAAAATCAAAGACATTGAAATAGAGGCATGAGCGCAAAACAGAATAAACAACAAAAAAGATTACTGCACGAATGGTAGTGTGGAAGAAGCAGCTGAAAAGCTATGAGAGAGGTAGACCACAGACACAGGCAGACTCCAAAACAAAAACGATAAAACGAGTCAAAGGCAAAACAGACAGCCAGCGCCGACCAAAGAGCGCAATCAAAAGGTGCCCTGTCTGTGTGTAAATGCATGTGTAAGTTGTGTTCTATGTGTGTATGTGTTTGTGTCGGCCTGTCTGCCCATGTGTGGGTTAGTTTGTGTCTGCTTCTGTTTTTGTTGTTGAGCCTGGTCGCCAGCTGTATGGAATTAATTAACTAAAACATTCTCTGTACACTTTAGAAATAAATCCATTAAGATTTATTTGTGAAATGTTATAAATTCTCAGAATTTTTTCTACATTCTGTTTTGGCCGCTTAAAATGCTCTGCCTTAACTTGATTTTCCACGCCGCCCACCAATACAATTCCTTCCTCTCACTCACACACACACACACACACTTGCGCTGTTTCGTGTAGTGGTAGTGGCGGCTTCTTGATGGTTTTCTTCTTCTTCCGCTCGCTTTATTATTTTTCGTTGTTGCTTTATTTGCTATTTATAATATTTTAACACTTGCTGCACCTTCAATATTTATAATTGCACTTTAAATGCTTGTCGCATTTTCGTTTACAACTCGAATGTTGTAATAAAATTGTTAAATTTCTTTTAAATATTTGTCAACACGCGACGCAACGAAACGCGTCCGCACCACGTTCGAATATTTCGATTCAGAGAGAATCTGGTGTTTAACTTGCCGTTACTTTGCGCGCTTAAGCAGCACCATGGTGAGTTAATGAAAAGGTGATGTCAACAGAGCTCTCTCTTATTCTAGAGGCCAATCGTCGGCTGGTATGATGGTATGATGATTGTATTTTATCTCCCATAAATCTTAAAAAAAGAGAAAAACAAAGTCAAGAATACCAATATTACTTATCTTTCCGTCTTAAGGTGTTTATATCAATTGTTCTTTAGCCACTTCAATGAACGGATCCTGATAATATAGTTATAATATCAGAAAGACACCTGCCCGCATGACACTACCTTCATAAAATTTTACTATGTGCTCGTCCATTGCCTCACTCAATTCGAGAGTGGATGTTGAGTTTGTGCATGAAATTTAGGAACCACTGATATGTTAAACTCAGTTTACTGTGGCAATGTATTTCAACAGCACAGTGACATGAAAGTAAGTAGTTATGTAAATTTAAGAATATTAATATAAAACGATATATATTGTAGATATATATTTGGTGTGAAATAAAAAATTAAATAAAAGCTGTATGACTTTACGAATTAAATAAAGTATATCTTCTCCATATATAAACTCTTTATCCAGGTTCCAAAGCATAAGAGCATAAATTGGATTTCTTTTCATATGTGACATAACTAAGCTGCCAGTTTTGAAATTTCAACCTATAAGTAGACAAAAATGCTTGTTTGACATATATTTGAAATAACGTTTGAAAAACGAGTTAATATAATTTTTATATGTGAATCTCTCGTATCAAAAATGAAAATTTAAAAATTAAAAGTGAATCTCAAGCAAATATCATTTTAAAAACAGACAGTTAATAACATTTTCATCTGTTAATGGTTACCAAATAACTCACCATTACAGTCAGCTGTTAAGGCGACTTCAAATTTCGAAATTAACCAACACATAAGCCAGTGTTATTTTTCTAGTTTTGGGAAAAATATCAATGAATCGATATTAAATCGATATGTTGATATGTTCGCCCGATGATGTATCGTCTGTATCTCACATCTCTATTGCTATTGTACATCGAATTTCATACGATAATAACAAATTAATCGCAAGAAAAGTGTAAATAAGGTAATTAATTATGATCAAAAATGTATGCGCATGGTGCCCCAAAATATGCGCAGTATTTCCAAGCCGTGTGATAACGAATTTGATTGACATCTCAGGAGAAAGACGCATGAATCACTGATTTTGCTTTGTGTTGTTTTTTTTTCGTTTTCCATGTCCCAACCCTCTCGCCCTTTGCCACTACCCCCACAGCCTGCAACATTTTTTCCATCAAGCTGGGCTCAGGGCAGGCTATTACGTCGCTAGTTTCAAGTTAAATGCAAGTCGGAAATGGATCTGGTGGACATAGATCAGGTCTTGGATAACTTGGAATTGCTTATAGCGGCAGACGAGCAGCTAAGCAGAAATGCAGCAGCAGCAGCAGCAGCGACGACATCGGATGCAACTGCACGGCCACTGGGGGATGGAGCGAGCAGTGGCCTGTCAATGTCCAGTTCAGGCGCTGCCTGCACCAACGGAGGAGTGACAATGACCAAGACGGGTGTGTCGCAGGTGTTTAACAGCCTGGACGATTATCGCAACAATGTCAAGTCGCTGGAGACAGGGATGGTGGCCCAGCAAAGCTACAATTGGAAGGTGCCAGATTATGATGGTGACAACCAGGTCGAGGTTGAAGCTCAGGCTCAAGATCAAATGGACGGCGAAGAGTACGCTGATGTCCATGAGGACATAAATAAATTCAGCGAGGACTCACAGGTGAAGCAAGCCAAAGGCAGCGAGACCATTGTCTCTTCTTCCGAGTCCTTAACCACTTCGTCCTGCTCGACATTTTCGTCGGGTCCCTCGCCAGTGAGCAATGTGAGCAACACCAACTCGGATGAGCAAACCACGCCACCGGAGAGCGAGAAGCCGAGTGCCCTGGAGGTACTGCCTAGAACAACAGTCATGCAGGAGCAGCCATCAAATCGTGGCAAGGTGGAATCTGTGGAGGTCATCGAGCGGGGACTCTCATCCATTTCGATAACCAACACAAACACCTCGGAATCGCAGTCGATTTTGCCCTGCGAAGTGACCGCCTCCTCGGCCTTGGGCAAGGTCCTGAACGAGTTGTCCGAGGAGTCCAGCACAGAGCTGGAGGATACACAGAGCCAACCACCACAGAAGATGGCTACCAAGGTTATAAATGGCTCTCATGAAAACCAGAAGGTAAGTAAAAAGCGGTAATCCTGACCAGATTTAGTAGATTCCCATTTCCACTCTTTTTAAAACCAAAGGAAGTCACACCCACATTGCCACCAGCTCACCAACAGCAGGCGCAAAGGAAGCCACATGCAGGGCAGGATCAGCTGGAGCAGGCAGTCCCCAAGCGTAGTCAGCCGGTGACCTTCTGCTCCACCATGGATGAAATATCAGACACGGAGCTGGACAGCATGTTGCAGGAAATTGACATTGACGAGGCCTTGCCTCCGGCCCACCGCCAAATGATTGATGACGATGATGATGGCGCCTCAGTCTCACCTGTCACCGAGGAGGAGTCCGTGCGCATTATTTCCGAGCAGGAAACCACCTCGGCGGACCAAATGAATGTCGATAACTTTTCACAAGCTTCGACTGTGGAATTTGCTGAGCTAAGGGCGCATGAGTCCACGCCGGTGACAGCCATGGGTGAGGACATGGCTTCTTCCTTCAGCAGCACCGAATCAGACTCTCTCTCCGGACGCAAGATGGATGAAGAGGAGGAGGAGGTCGCTGAGGATGACAGTCTGGCCACCGATGCATTGGAGACGCAGGAGCAACGACCACAGCGTCCACAGACATTAGATTTGAATGGCGGCTATCAGGCTCCCATAAGCGCGAATGCTGGCCAGACGCCGCCAGGGGAGCGATTAGAAAATGCAGCTGGTGCCACAGATTCCCAGGCTCAAATGCAGGAGGCGGCACCCCCGCTCGTTGCTGAGGATGATAGCCCCATCTACGAGGCCGTTGGCTACAGCGATCCTCATGCGAATCTGGGAAAGGTCCCACCCATCTGGGTGCCCGACAATATGGCCAGCCAGTGCATGCAGTGCCACCAGAAGTTCACCATGATCAAGCGTCGCCATCATTGCCGGGCCTGTGGTAAGGTCTTGTGCTCCGTGTGCTGCTCCCAGAAGTTCCATTTGGAGTTCGCCAATGAGCCTGAATCCCGGGTTTGTGTGCAGTGCTTCATGATCCTGACCGAGCGGCAGGCCGGTGGCTTAGGTGAGATATCTGCCCCAAACGCTGTCTTGCCGCCCACTCCGATGCGTTCGCCCAATCCCAACAATCCCATGGAGTATTGCTCAACGATACCGCCACACAGGCAAGTGGCGGTCACACCTGGTGCTCCGCCGCCCAGCGTTATTGTGCCGGTGGGCGTGTTGAAGAAAACGGATGGTAGCTCCTCCAATTCGTCCAGTTCTGAGAGCAAGAATCGAAAACGCAAGAGCGTCATGTTCAGCGATGGCATTGCCCCCGGCAGCGAGCTGGCCAGCACTATGGAGCAGCAGTGGGGTGAGGCCAAGCAGGCACGACGTGGCGTCCAGCGCAGCCAGAGCAGCGGATCTGGCCAGAAGCCAGCCACGCCTGGAGCCAGCGGCGGTGAACCGCGCAGTATTGATAGCACCACCATGGGCCTGGTGGCGCAGCTCTTCCGCGGCTCCATACCCCCAAGTGCGGCTGCAGCCACACTCGCAGCGGTCCAAGCTGGACAGGAACAGAGCGGTAAGCAGCCGGACAGCACTGGGGAATGGTTTAGGTGAATCTTAATCTTATGGTGCTTTTGTCCCGTTTTCCAGCTGGTCGCAATACAGCCCAAAGTTCGCCGCGCCGCAAGGCGGAGCCAACAGCGCAACGCTCACGTAAATTGCCACCCAATGCGGATGCCCAGGGCTGCTTCATTCCCCACGAGGAGAACTCATTGCCGCCCGTTTGCGTGTCCCGATCAGGCGGTGATTCGGCGAGCAACAGTAACTGTGATGTGGAGTATAAGGAGGTGCGCAACGATGCGGATCTGCTTGAGCGTTTGCAGCGCGAGACGCTCAAATTTATTGTGAAGAACAATTTCTATATCCTCGTGAAGATTGTCAACAGTGAGTAGATAAGAGAATTAATAACAAAACATATACAATGACGTCACGTAATCTTCTCATCAAACCCTTCTGAGTGCCATCATCCATATCATGGGGGTGTATAAAAAAGAACTAGTCCGCCATATTGAATTTATTCTTCCCATTTTGTAACATTGGATCGGTTATATATTTACAATGTGAATGTTTTGTCTTGAATGTCTTGTTTTCTGTACACAATCCGTTCCTTCTCCCGTCCATTTAGTGAGCTGCTGCATGAATCGCTGGGTGCTGAACTTCACCACCTCCGGCCTGCATCATGTGGGCAACGATGAGTTAATTATTTTGCTGGAGATTAAGCCACCCAATCAGGTGGAGCCGTCAACAGCCGCTGGTGGTTCTCCTGAGCCTGCCGTACCACGTGATGTATTCCAGCATCTGTACGAGATCTATGTGGAGGCGGAGCATGCCAGGTCTAGCACTCAGGAACTGGCCTTTACCAGTCCGCGCAACGTCAACTTTCTCGGCTCGCGTGAGCATGGCGGCTTCATCTACGTACGGCCCACCTATCAGTGTCTGCAGGGCTTGATTGTGCCCGAGAATCCATATCTGGTGGGTGTGCTTATACATCGGCATGAGGTGCCTTGGGCCAAGGTGCTGCCGCTGCGTCTCATCCTCCGTCTGGGAGCCCAATATCGTTACTATCCGTGTCCCTTGATCTCGGTGCGCAATCGGGAGTCGGTGTATGGCGAGATAGCCCAAACGATTATCAATTTCCTAGTGGATTTCCGTAACTACACGTATTCGCTGCCCTCCATACGCGGCCTCTACATCCATATGGAGGAGCGCCAGACGACGGTGATCATTCCACGGTATCGCCAGAGCGATGTCATCAAGGCTATCAACAATGCCAGTGACCACATTTTGGCCTTTGCCGGCAACTTCTCCAAGGTGGCCGATGGCCATTTGGTGTGCATGCAGAACACCAACGATGATCGCTCCGAGATGTATGCCTACTCCACGCAGGCCATCAACATTCAAGGACAGCCGCGAAAGATCACTGGTGCCAGCTTCTTTGTACTCAACGAGGCGTTGAAAAGCAGCAGCGGTTTGTCCGGCAAGTGTAGCATTGTGGAAGATGGCCTCATGGTGCAAATCATGCCAACCAAAATGGAGGAAGTGCGTCAGGCTCTACGTAATCAAACGGACATCGATATCGTTTGCGGTCCCATCGATGCCGGGGATGATCAAAACGAAATTGTCAGCATCAAGTGGGTGGACAATGATCGGGACATTAATGTGGGGTAAGTTCCAAACGTTGTGCTACCTTAGCATCATCTGTAAAAGTAACATGAGAGAGCTATGCTAGATGTAAAGAAATTGAGAAAGAATTAGGCAATTATTGAGAGTTGATAAATTAAACCGGATATTAGCGTAGGCGTTTGCTAAGGTGTGAAAGATAACTGTGTCTGAGTGGGTGCACTGGGCACTGTTATCGAGTGAAAGAGATGACAATATGAGCAGAGACAAGAATGATTTCAAAGGAGTGAATGATGAGGCAGACTGCGCACGCTAGAAAAGTGAATCAGTCTCAGAAAAGCAAGAGAAGATACGCTGTGCGCAGGCAAACTGAAATCGAAGAATATGATGGGGCTATAAGATACAAGACAAATTTGGTTTAAATTGGACATTCCGGAAAAATCGGTTATATTTTAGCTGTATGATATAGTTGTGCGATCCTGATCAGATCTGGCCAGCGGACTTGCTGTCTCCTCAAACTGATACAAACCGAATTTGGTTTGATTTGAATGAACAATAGAAATGTTAAGCTCTTAAGTGTTCCTTCCAGAAAAATTAGTTATATGGAATCGATTATATGAAATCCAGGGCTAAAGTATGGGAAACATTTTATGAGACCGGCATAAGTATGATGATGAATGGGCAATATAGGCGGTATTGCGCTGCTGGTTGATGTAGAACAACCAACCTCGTTTGTAAGTTGATTGGATCTGAAAAAGAATGATTTATTTGAAATAAGAAAGCACTTAAAAGAGAACCCGAAGCAACGTCGGTTCAAATTGCTAGTTCGGTATACATATTTGCAAAATCTGCTTTACTTCTCTTCTCTTTGCAGTGTGAAATCGCCCATAGATGATAAACCCATGGATGGCTTGGCCAATATGCGTGTTCATGCTAGCTTCAACTATTCGAATGCCAACTATGCCATACGCCTCAGTGACATCTTCATTGTCAAGGTAAGTCTGGATATACCTCCGCTTCTCTCTAACCAAAGATTGCTTACAATCTCTTGTGTATCACACTATAGTGCGAGGATTGGTATGCCACCAATGGCGCTAACTATACCGACATCACTCGCATTGCGGAGCAGCTGGCGCGTAGTGCTTCGATGGCCTTACTGCCATTCCTGGATCTACTTGCTGCGGCGGGCATTAACAAGCTTGGTCTGCGCGCCACTCTGGATCAGGAGAATGTGGGCTATGAGGCTGGGGCACGGGGCGCAAAGCTGGCGCCGCTCTATATGAATGCCCTGGATAATCATTTGATAGCCACACTGCATGGTGAATCGTCTGGCATACAGGAACCCATTGTCTTGGAACTGGTTTTCTATATACTGAATGCCTGATTTCATCTTCGAACCCCCAAAATCCCTCTTAGTGCAATTGGTACTTTATGGACACCCTGGCCCCAACGCATCCCCCAAGCCCCTTCTCACCCCGACCGAACACAATACAATAAATAAAAATACTTTATAATGTTTCTAAGTGTTGCAGTTAAGCAGCTCACCTCCTCTTAATCCTATAAAGAGCAGGGAGTTCAAGCAGTTACTCTGTATATAAGTAGTCCATGATTAATCGGTGTATTTTGTTTTATATATATAATATATACGTATAATATGTATGTGTTTATGCGATTGTTTTTATAGAAAAAAAGTTTCATAAGCATTGAAAGTCTTTTCTTTTTTAATTTGTTTCAACATTTGTTTAGACGCATATTTTATGAAATTTAAAAATTGTAAAACAATCAAAATTATTTGTATGTGATCGCTTTTATTCGTATTCTCTGTATATTCTCAGTTTTGCATATTAATAATGACTATATATAACTGTTAAAAATTGTGTTTCGAATATTTATTGAAGTGAAGATGGGGAACACCAAGTTTGTGGGATGGAAATACTTATGCAAGATTTTGTTAGCGAAAATATTCAGTAATGTAATGCAAGCGCTCGAGCTCGCCTGGTCAGCATTATTTGGATCTTATCGTGTATTTTGGAAACTTATTTAATGCTCTGATCCGCGGCTTACACACAGCTTGCTTCAACGAATTGAAGAGGGGACAACCAAAAGACAACATAGCAGTCAAGTTTACTTGATAACATTTTAATTCTATCATCTGAAATCATCACTATCACCCATGATGGGTCTCAAAAGACATCTTGAGAGTTTGAATTCTTCAAACAGATAATAAATACAAAGCAAAATGTGTTAACAATGACGATGAAATACTACCACAACCATATGATAGCCTTAGGCGAAGCGTAGGACGGTCAATTCAAATTGGTATACAGCCTTACTCATATATTTGCCGGAAGTCTTTGGAGAATGGAGATAGACCAACCGCTGAAAACATGTTTTCTTTCATATATCATTCCTGTCATATATAGTCCAAGACAGTTTTTTAAGCACTCAAAACATCGAGTTAATGAGTCATCCCATTTGCAGCCCTGATTTGTATTCCCGACTATTAAAAACATATTGAGAGGACAAGGATTTTTTGACTCCAGAAAGGCTCTCTGGAATCTCGTTTTATAGGTAACAACCGTTTAATACCAAGAGTCGTTCTGATATCAGAGACCTAAAACAATCTCAAGTTTTAGGTCTCTGATATCAGAACGACTATCATCACCACATGATCACTTAATGCTTAACGACGAATGTTATTGCCTGTGTCTGCGCATCCGAAGTGTATGTGCCACCATTTCAACCTAGTACAGGTTGCATTTTCGGAACTGGCACAAACACCAGCACACGGGCAAGAAGCTGCCAGGCAGTTGATGTCGAAACGCAAAGTAAGGGAAGGAGGAGGAGAAGCTGGTCTCTTCGGTTACCTCCCGCCTCACTCACATGCTCATCTTAATTGAGCCTTTTGATGGCACCAAATTGTCACTGGCTTCGAATGCTTGGAAAACTACGCATTCGCTGACCGAGTGCTGGCTGCCTTCGTGGCTGTGAAAAGTGTGATTTTGCAGGTCTCTAGTGTGTATTCATCTTAATTTTCATTCGTCTAAGCCATCTCTAAGATCATTTTAATGTGTTCTTCTTAATGCTCTAAAATAATAAACCATATATAAATATATTTTTTTATTAAATTATTATTTGTAATTCTTTATTTCATTTACTGTTTATTCCAATACAAAAATTGATATGTGGTATGTGTCTCAATGACTTTTGTATAAAAAACTTGCTTTCACAACTTTATCTTCTGCTCCGTTTTTCTTTCTGTCTTTCCACTGGGACACAGCACAAATTGAGTTCGATTTAACTTTAATATAACAACCTATAAATGTATATAAAAAGATTTACGCAATATGTATATGTCTCGGCTATATCTAGTGTGCTGTGGTGCTTTACATAATCTAAACTATGCCTAGACCTTATAGAGACTGTGAAAAACTGGATCTAAGCAGATAGAGTTTGCAGAGAGACAGACAGTGGTTTTGAGCTTTTTGTTAAGGGATAGGGATTTGCTTATCCTTAACCTCTCCTATATGTATATGTATATATATATATATAGATGCATTATGTATATACAAGATATGAATGATATTGCCAAGATAATAGATACATATAATTCTGTATAAGTGGGGAGATATGGTGCTTTATAGTTTTATATACTTTTAAGAAGTCAGTCCACTCGTTCTTCAAGCTACATAGTTGCAATTGGAATTCTGTTTTGTGTGGTGTTGTTGTTGTTGTGATTGTGGTGGTGCTACGTTTTTTTTTGTTCTTGTAATTATAAATTGTTTATTTATATTTCTATATATATATAGTATATATAAGTAGCTATATAACTTAAGCACTCCATGTTTATCGCTATTTGTAGCGCGCCCTTACAGCTCATCATGCTTGGGTCCAGAGAACTCGTCATGCGAGATGAAACCATTCTTGTCCTTATCCTCATGCTGGAATATCTCCTCCACCAGCTTATCATTCTCGGCCAGCATATTCTTTAGCTCATCCGAGTCCTGACCCTCAACGGCTGACATTTGCTTCTTCAGATACTCGCTGACCTGTATGAAGGATACAGATTAGAAGATACAAGATGCAATTACCATAAGGATAGGTTTAGCTTTTGTTAAAGTGGCCAATGAAGGTGGTTAGTATAAAGTACAATCAAGAGAAAACATGTCCAGAGACCCACGGATATATCACACACAAGGGGTAGAGTGTTCGTATTACAAAATAGTGAAAAAAGTGCGATCCATACATAGACGATTACCTCTTCGCGACTCAGCTGCTTGTCGGCATTCTCATCGATCTCCTTGAACACATTGGTGGTGGGCGGGGCATTGCCAATGTTAATCAATTCGACATCGAAGAGCAGCGTGGCCTTGGGCGGAATCACATTGCCGGCACCCTGGTCACCATATCCCAACTCTGGTGGGATGGTCAGTTTGCGTTTCTCGCCTGTAAATGGTAAATGGTAACGCGTTGAAGGATTTATCCATGAAGCTCTTAAAGGACCTGAGACACTACTTACCCACGCACATGTTGAGCAGACCCTGATCCCAGCCCTTAATCACCTGTCCGGCGCCCAATTGAAATGTGAAGGGCTGGTCGCGGTCAAAGCTGCGAAAAAAAGGAGACACAAATGGTTAGACGCTTGTTAGTCGGAAAGTTTCAAGTGCTGCTGAGGGGGTTTTCAGATGGAAACAGGATGTAAATGTTGCAGCATTTACACACACTCACACACATACACACTCAATTTGTTATCACATGCTTATTCAACGCGAACATTTTAAAACAATTCATCATTTTTTATGATAAGCAAGCAGTGGCTAGGGGCGGGCATTGTAAAAGTTTTATAGACGCAGCCCAGACCCAGTCGAAATTTCATACATTTCAGTCTTGCTTAAGCTAAGCGAATTACTTTAATTTATAACACCGCAAATAAAAAAAAAAAAGAACAACTGGAGAGAGCACAGCCTAGAGGGTGAGTGTGGCTGCAACAGCATCGCGTTAAGATGTTCCCCAAAGCAGCTACTTCGTATCTTCTGCTCAGGTATGCATGGGAACCGTCAGGCCTTGGCTCTTGAGCATGATGTATGATGTGACACAGTTGCAGTGAAGTAGGCATATAATTTGATGATTATGATTACGTTTATGATGTGCTTGAGGCTGTGCAAAGTGTGTCCTTAAAATGGAACCCTACGATGGCATATGCAGGCAGAAGGTTTTGGAACCCTACTATAAAAGTCAACAACAAATTTCAGCTTACAAAATTTAAGAGTTTCTTTTTAAGATGAAAATATGGGGTTGAATTCAGTTATTAATGAAAATACTGCATAAGGTTAGAAGCAAATTGCAAAGGCTTTGGATTTCCATATAAATCTAATGGGGGAAATATTTTGTTGCGATACTTTAACAAGCTAAGAAGTCTCATTCGACCGTTATGATATAGTAGCTTGGTATATTTGATTTTGTATATATTTAACCTTCTTATAGTTATAAGAAACAAATGTTTTAGCTTTGGAGATCTCAAAAATTGTAAATGCTTTTCTATGTTTGCTAAATATTTTTCTATAGAAACTTATTTTGCAGGTTTTTTTTACTATTATTGTTAAGTTTAGCTTTATTTAAGAGATCTTCTGTTCAATTTGTAGCACAATAAATACATTTTGTGACGAGATATATTGTCTTTTATGGACACATAGGTAGGTTTTTGGGCCCATATCCTGTTGGTTTTTCTGGGCTCATACCGTGTTGGTCTTAATGGGCTCCTAACCTGTTGGTTTTACTATGGCCATTAGCTGCCTGCCTTCTGGGCACATAACCTGTTGGTTTTTATAACAGAGTGCCCTCGGTAAAAGGTGAATATTTTGCTTTCAAACTTGATTTAGAGAAGAGAAATTAGGCATTGGCTTATTGGTATGCTTATGTTCCTTCAACTTACATAGTCAATATCTTAAGCTTAAGCTTAAGTTTATACTTAAATCTCTCATATTGAGGTGGAGCCAGTTAGAGATTATGACTTATTGCATATTCCATCAGATATTGACTGTAGAAATAGATTTCTTTGGGGTTATGTTTGTTTGTTGTTAAGTAACAAAAGTTTTCCTAGGAAAAACTTGAACCCTAGGACAAAACTGCCCTGAGAGTTCTAATGCATTCATCATGACACTGAATCTTACATGACAACGCCATTACATTATTTATCATCACAGACATATATAATTTGTTCCATATTAGTTTTGCCTATTGCAGTATTTGAACGTAGAAGCTGATAGTTTTTAGACATAGCTCTAATCTTTGATCATTTGATTCTGAGCTGCCTTGCTACTTTGGCTCTGTCCATATGACACTGTAAAGACTACAAACAACAGTCGATTTTAGACGGCTCAAGGTAAAGAAAAACATTGGACTGGGTCTTTTTGTAATCTTTACAAAGGTCGATAATACTATAATCACTGTGAAATAGTAAAGGAATTTATAAGAAAATTTGTTTACAAGATCGTTGAACTCTTTCCAACCTAAATAAACTATAACTTATTTATAAATATTGAACTCTCTCTCTCTTCCTCTAAAGAAATTTATCACAAAATCTTCTGGAACTTCAACATGGAACTCTCTCCGGTCTGCTCAATAAAAACAAAAACAAGAAAAATATATTTGAAATTGAAATGTGTCGCTTGGGCATGCCTGCAGCAAGTCTATGTTGTTCCTTTGCCTTATTGTTATTATTATTGTTGTTGTTTGAACAAACTTTGACTTTGTAGCAATGTTTCTTAAAACTTTCATAGTCAACCAGCTGCCCTCCATCTCCCGTCTCCCCAGATGCCGATCACTTTTTAATGAGTCCAACAGCTCACAGAGAGACAGATTATAGCAATGTGTAGAAGAAGCTGAGGCGGAGCTGGCAGGCTGGCAAATGATTAACAAGGCCGACACCCACATGCAGATTTAACCTCCAGGGCGTGACACTGTAGAGGCAAAAGTTTGGGCAAGTGCAGCTACTAGGACTTGCCTGCTCCACCTCCATCTCTAACCGTTTGGCGGCTCACGGCATTCGTTAAATATTTTATGTGCATCTCTTGGGCATTTTCCAAAACATTTTTACATGTTTTCCTGTTCTCTTTTTGTTTTTTTTTGCTGTTGTTTCAATTCAAGTTGAAGTCACAACTTGTGCCGACTCATGATGATGGCGCGAATGCGGATTGCCGCGGAATAATCCAACCGGCAAAGTGTAGCAGAAGCAGACGAGTTGGAGCGTAACCAAAGTGTCGCCATCGTTGTCGTGGCTTTCGCTCAAGTGCAAATCTCCTGATGAAATAAAAAAGCGTACAACATTTGTACATCTACATGCCCAGGAAAAGGAAAACAAGTAGCTGGGGCTAGCTAAGGATATGGATGTGGATGTGTGTGGCACCACAAGCACTTCACTCTGTACAAGCTAGGGATTATGGCCTTTAAGACAGCCATACGAACGCCCCCCCCTCAAGAAGCAGTGTTTACATCTCTGTTGTCTGTGGCTGTGAATTTTTATTGCATTATTTTCCATGAATTTCTAGTAATATGTGAAAATTTTATAGCTTTTCACATGTGAGTTTTTCTGCGGCTGTTTGTCTGTTTGGTTTTTCTTTTTTCTGTTCATTTTTTTGTTTTTTTTTTAAAACTGAGCTCAGAGTTCCAGCACGCACAGGTGATTTGCCATTGACTCGGTTTCTGGGATGCCTCTTGTTTACTTCAGGCTAATTTATGCGATTTACAGCAATAACTGTAAACAAAGGCGCTTATCCTTATTTATATCCTTGATCAATGTTAATTGTTATGTATGGCATGCAAATGGGTAAGGATGGCGAGGAGTTGAAATGTGAAGATGATGGAAGATGATGGAAGTTCTAGCAGAAAACGAGATGAATTCTTGACATCATCAAAATCAAATTTGATTCATTGACATTTTAATAAAACATAAGAAAATTCTACTAAAAAATTTCTTATTAAATGTGAGGAGATTCCTTTATAAAAGTGAAGTAAATTTTCAAGTTTTCGTCTTCATTTTCTTTGTTTTTGGCATTTCTATCTTTGGCTTTTTTTCGTCACTTTGAATCCATTTGAGTCTTCTCATCTTTCATCTCTTTGAGGGCGTTCTAGTCTTGCTTTTTAGAACATCTTTCTTCCCCGGGTCTTCTTCTTCTTTTGCTCACCATCTTAACTTCTCTTTCTGTGCTCATCTTTCTCAACTCTAAAAGTCTTATACTGGTTCGTTTCTCTGCTTTCCCCTTCCTTCTTCCCTCTATCTTTCTCTTGTATCATTTCTTCTCATTAGTTCTCCTTTAGTCTTCTACCTGTTCGTTTCTCTTCTATCTGTTTTCTCGCTTTTCCTCTTTTCCTTGTCTTTTTTTCCTTTCTCTTCTTTTCTTTATCCTTTCACCACTATCTGTATGAGCTCACTTTACCTCCGCTTCTCTCACTCACTAAATCAACAAAATGGGATCTTCTGCTAGCGGCACATTACTCTGCTGTTTGCTCAATACGTATTTTACACTTTCCTTGAATTTGTTGTTGACTTGCTGCTTCGATTAAGAATTTGAATTTCTTCTTCTTAATGTTGAAGATCCGTGAGACCGTCGACTTAGCTATTGCGTGGCATTGTTTTAATGAAAAAGTTATAGCAAGAGTGATGCTATAGGTTAATTCAAAGTTGAATAATATGAACAATGTTGATATAAAACCAAAAGATAGGAACGCTTAGGTTTACGCTTATAGTTTACCAAATTCAAAATCAAACTCAAATTTAAAGTTCGCCCGTTTTCCTTTGATTGAAGAATAAATTTTCCACTTCCAAACTTTCAAATTTCTGATACTAGTTTCTTGAGGATTACAATGTGTGATTCGAATAACACAATTGTGAACTTGCTTCACTTTTATACACAATTTCCTATCCAGTATTTTCCATATAAATATCTCACTCATTAAGCTTAAAGTTGAAGCATTTACGAACACGTTAACTGCGCGCGTTAAATAATTTAATAAAATCGTTTAAATGTGTTGATTGTTTCAGTCATCTGTTGTCCCTGGCAATGCCCGTTCCCTTTCCCGTTCCCAACTGCTGTCCCGGAATTTACATCAAAAATGTATGAACCTGAATCTGCCCACGGACATTGGTACGTCATCAGCAATGACTGCAGCCAAAACAAAAGGTCAGCGCGCAGTGTAATTGCTGTGGAACCGGACGGGGATTCGGTTTGGTAACTGATAACTGGTCATGTGGATGGACCAACAGATGCACATGCGTCTACACAAGCACAGGTGTTTTGTAAAACAAACCGATTACGCAATGGCAAAGCCTAAGCTGAAAATTATATACAGTTTTTGCTTAAGCTGAAATCGCTGGCGCTTTCCACGCGTTTTAAGTGCGGTTTTTCTTATTTTTTTTTGCAGAGGAGTGGCGGCTTACGAAGTATATCGCGCATTATCATAAAGTCAAACAACAAATGTAAACTCATTTTTTTCTGCATGCTAAATATTTAATAAGTTTCGATTTCATGCGAGGCGGTGGCGCTGCTTTTGGGCGCAGGATGATGCCGTTTGAATTTTTATACAGAATATCCTGAATCCCATAGCACACACACACATTTAAAATGCAACTCAATGGGCGAAAAAAACATCCGTTTACCGTTGCCTTTACGTGATTCCCCGACAGCCACGACGCCAGGACGCCACGGGTGGGCCAGGGGCCAGAACCTGACTAAATCATACCAAGCCACACACACACAGCGCTCGCATTGACTTTCAATCCAATCAAATTGAATCCTTTCTGCAAGCGCTACAACTCCGTCTGTATCTGACTCATTGATGACCTCGTTTTATGTGAGCATCGTTTTGGTGTCCGGCAAGAAAAGTTATAAAAATCAAATATGCGTCGACTTGTGCCGCAAGAGAGTCAGCCCGCCGATCCGAAAAGGCGACAAGTTGCTTTTGGTCTTCTGGATTTTAGTCCTGGGAGTCTGTTCAATGGTCAAAAGTGCGAACAATTCACAGCTAAAGTTAAAGTTTTTGTTGTGGCTCCAAAGGGGGTTGAAAATTTAATGCAGCATCACGTGCCACAAGCAGCCGCATATGGCCTCGCGTACTATATCAAATGCCCGACTTGCTGTAAATTTTGAGCAGGCAACCAAAAAAGTGGTAGCCTCATTAATTATTTAAGCTATCTACGAATGTGCGCAGCGTCTCTGAATGGGACTCTGCCTGTGTGTCTGCAAGACGTTTTGTAATTTTTAACAGACTTCTCTTCTCCAAATGGCAGCAGTAGGTGCCATAAAGGAGTCGTCTACCCTAGCGCGTTGCCTTGCCTGATTGCTTCATATGGTAATGAGCTTTAGATTTACTGGCCAATCTCTAACTAAACTTATCATTGAGATAGCCATAAATGGCTTCCTCTTCCTCTCCCTCCATCTCTGTATTTCTGCAATCATGTCAAGGCTCGTGCCAGCTCATGCTTGACGCCCTAAGCATTGTCTATCTAGCCAAACATCTTCATCATACAAAACCCATCATTGCCATCTTCAGCTTTTCCTGCCGCACTAATTGCGGACAGGTGACAGTCAAGGTTGTCTGCCTTGGCTAATGGCTTGAAGGTAGATAGAGGAGCGCGTACTCGTACTCTCTGGCGATAAAAAAAAAACTTTCACTTTGAAGCATTTCGTGTTTTTTACGCACTCCGCTTTTGGACATTAAATTGCACTTGTGCAGCCGTGTTGTAGGAGGGGCAGCCAGCAAAAGAGCTGCTGCTGTTGCACTTGGCACATACAAATCATGCCAGCTAAAAGCAACAACAACGTCGACGCGTAAGACGGCTGTTGGCCAGGTTGACTGACTTTGGAACTGACTCTTCCACCGCCAATGTTGTCAAAAATTGTGAAACATGTTGCAAGTTTTGCCATAGCTTCCGCAGCAGTAGTGCGTTTTCCTTTTATACACTTTAGCTGAAAGAGTAAGTGCAAATTTCCAAATACACATGGCGTATGAGTAATATTAAGTGAACAATTGACGTTTTTAAACAAAATGAAGTACAGCCAAGGCAACAATGACCTATAGAAATGGGTGAACAGGGTTTGTTGAAAATGCAAACAATTGCGGAACAAATTAAAGAAGCACAAGTTGGGCACGCGTTTAATATAGATTAGAGACTCATCACATTAGCTTACTATCAGTCTATGTTGACAGGCTTTTAAGAAATACTCTTTAGACAGCTTAGATAAGGTCCAGAATCGTTTGCCCATGTTAGTCTCAAAGTTGAGACCGATTTACCAAATCTTAGGGAAGAAATAAGCAAAATATCTAACAGAAAAGAATGTCTAGTAATGGAAGCTCTCGGGCCACAAAATTATTATACATTTGATGTATACTATATCTGTATCTTGAACTGACCATGTTAAGATTCTGGCTACGCTTTCATGACGATTTCTGGTACGTAGATTCTTACTAATATTGAATTTTTGAAATATGGGAGCTAATAGAATGGAGCAAGCTGAGAGACAGAAAAGAGCTTGTATAATCTCTTCAAAGCAGTCCTACTATTTCCTTAAAACCGAATCGAATAATCTTGAAAAGGCAACCAACCTAAGCTTCGATTTCAACCTGATTTAAATTTAGTCCGTGCCAGGAAAGGGTATTAAAATTTCACCACCCCACACTTCCTAGAACCTTTTCTTATTTATTTAAGCAGTTTTTCGTATGCTTAGCCCTTTCCACTCGCTTGCCCGAAAAAACTTTAAGTAAAGTATCAAATTTTACCTTGTGAACCAGCAAGGTAACAAATTAATTTTTCGTGCAAAATGACAACAACAACAGGGGCTCGAGGCCTGACTCCATAAGAATCTACTTCAAGCATATATACGTACATATATCATCAGAGAGTAACAGGGAAATTTGAGCAACTGTGGGGCAACCCGTGGAGGTGCTCTTGTTCCATGTTCCATGTCAGGCTGATTAGAATATAGCGGAGTGCATAATTTATGCGTCGAATGAAGGTCTGCGGGTCAAAAGCTGCCTGCTATCATCAAGCTACACCATATACTTGTTGCCTAGAACAGAACCGGATACCCGGAACCAACAAGGCTGCTGACAGCAGCAGGACAAAGTGTAAGCGCACGTGACGTGGCAGTGGCAATGACAGTTGGAGAGCTCGTCCAGGTAGACAGACTTCTTTCTACCTATTCTACCTCTTTAGACGAATGTCAAGCCACAACAATGAAAATAAAAGCTGTAAGGCACGTGACAGGACTGGCTTGGCGCTCATTATTGAATTAGTTATGAAGGAAGCGGAGTTCCATGGGCAACTGTTTTAATTGTGGAACCAGCCAGAAGATGCCATCCAAATTGAATTTAGCTGGTGCAAGTCTTGTAATCCTTTTTATGTGCAATGAGGCACGTATGCAATATAAGACCAAACAAACTGCACATTGAAAATATCTTAATTGATTCTTTTTCAATCATTTTTTCGACAGGACCCACTGTGTGCTTAGGACGACTAGCAAAACTGAAGGATTGCCTGTGCCATTGACATTTCAATAAGCGATTGAATTACCTGGGCTCATCAGGAGCACCTGTCAAATGCACAAAGTCTTCAAATGAACTAAAATCTCCCCCAGCACTTAAGCCTTCCCTTGTTCTTTTGCCAGTTATCCTTTTGCCAGGTTATCTTACAGCTTAATTATCATCTGAGTGGATAAAAAAAGAAGGAAGAAAACTGTAGCCTGCTTTCAGGCACCTAATTTCCGGAGCCACATAGCCTAAAACTCACAAAAGGACTCAATGTTTAAGCATAAGCATGCTTGTTTTTGCTCGCGGCAAGCAATTGCAAAAGATTTTGCATTAAACTGGAAGCTGTCAACATCCTTGCCTGCACTCGCACTCTTCACACAGCCAAAGCCAAAGTGCTCGTGGCCAGGACACAAAGCCCAGGACCAAGCAAGCGAAGGAGAAGCAGCAGAAGCACCAGAAAGCATTTTAAGCCGCCAATCAAGAGCAACAAGTGGCAGAGGCAGACTGCAGATAGGAGGTAGAAGCTGGTTGAAGGCAAGGGGGCATGTTGTCGTCTTTTGGGTTCTGATTGAGTTAGTTGTCCTAGATGGGTGGGTGTGTGTGTGTGTGGGCTTGAGAGCCCTGCGTTTGGTACGCTAAATTAAACAGCAATTGCAAACTTTCAGCATAAACTTTCACATAATTTGCAACTCTCTCATCCCTGGCTCTATCTCTCTGTGACCCCGTGTGTGTGTGCGTCAGAAAATGGCCAGGTAAAAGGTTGCACTTACACTTTTATAAAATTTACAATATAGGAAATATAAAACTATATAACTATATACACCTTATATATGTACTTTATGCTATACATTCTGACCACATATATCGATAAAATGTATCGATATATATACCTATAAGGTTACATATGAATATATATTTTCATATCGATATCCCAAAAAGTATCCCAATATATCAGCGCGCTAATATCGATAAATCTCTATGTCGATTTACACATATCGATATATATCGATTCGTATAGGTGCAAAGATATGCTGAATTTAACTATTGCCTAAATGAGGGGGCGCTGTCATGCCCATTTTTGAACCGTTATATAGTTCTTGACCTATCTCTAGCTGATATTAGTATACTGTATAAATCTAGTGACGATCGTTCCAATAGTTTAGCCACCTATAAAGGGCAGATAGACAGATTTAATGTTATATATAGGTAAACTTATAGTTTTAGGCAAAGCATTTCTATTAACAACATTTTCACAGGAACTAATTACTAATTTAGATCCTTAGTTTAAATCTCACTGTAAACTTATTCTTTACATAATCTACTCTGTTCCGCCAGCTGAAGTCTGCAAACGCTTACAAACATAAGTTTAATCCTGATATTTGTCTTCATAGGATTTGATTAACAGTTTATGATAGAAATTTAGCCTTGAGAAAAGTTAAATTTTGTATGCCTATATATATAGTATTCCGATATGAATAAGTTACAAGTGGATATTGCTATGAAAGGGCTTATCCACTTACATATAAGTACATATGTGTTTTTCATCTTCAATCCGCTGTTTAAGTGTTTCTCTTCTACTCGATTAAAGCATTTTCGCAACTAGCAACGCCCTACAGTTTTTGTAAACAATACAACGAACAGACAATTAATTGCAAATAATAGTCTGGCAGTTTATATAGTCTTTCGCAGACATTATGGATGAGATAGGATCAACAAATGTGTGCCTCAGTATCTTATAGTGGCAACGTGCGTCTTTCGAGAATTTCCCCTTTATTTCATTGACCCGATTTATAACGCTTTGGCAACCATTCTAAGGGACATAGCCACTCTCCAATGCCAAATATTAAAAAAAAAATGTTAAAGAGAAGATGAGAAAACGAAATGTAAAATGTCTACCATAACTAAACTCCACTTTATCGAGATGATATGAGAGGCTTAAGTATTGTGGAACTTTTCTTTGGTATTGTTATACTTTATTTTTACGTTTCCTTTTTTTAATAAAGTCTTTCTGCTGACTGACTGATTAGGTATCAACGAACAGGCCGAACCATAAAAGCTAGACAGCTAAAATTTTCATACAAGTTAGATTTTATAAAGTTATTTCTTAAAAATATGTTTCCCTTTCAGCTCGAAGTTCAAGAACTTTCAAGTAGGGATGTCGTCCATCTGTGCATTTTTACTTTATTACAAAAATTCCTATTGAAAATGTTGCACAACATGTCTAACATAGACATCCAAACCTCAATACTTTTAAGTTTGCTTCTTGTAAATACATCCAAATGCTTTTTCCTCAGTGTAAATGACATTTGAGTCCAATTTTTTTTGTCGTAAATAAGATTTTTGTTTTGCATATGAGACACACTAAGGACAAGGACATGTGTTGGCCAAATCTCTTATTTAAATAAAAAACAATTTCCTACACAAAAATGTAAGCAATCAGAGTAAATAATATTAGAGATAAATTAAATCAAACTGATTAAGCATAAATTTGATAAGCACGCCTGGGCACAGATTAAAGAGAAGTTAGAGCATATATAGTATATATATATATATATATATATATATATCTACCAGACTGTCAGAAAACTGTGCTAAATGTATAAATAAACCCAACAGTTGGGATTATTTTAGGTTTTGGATTGCTTATCTCATTGCGATTGTCAACATGTTGCCAGTTTTTTTTTCTTTCTATATATTGCCTTTTTTTTGCTTGTGCTGCGATAAGGTTGGAGTTGATAATAAATACATACATGTCTATATTGCGATTGTATCGCCTGCCAAATGATTACACGCTTTCATAAGACACTCTTTTAGAAGGGCTTGGGGTCTGGAAGCATGTGAACGAAACCAAGGCATGTGCAAAATTGTAAAATTTATAAATATAAAAAGTTCTGCTTTAATTGGAACTGCGTCTGCAGCTGAAGGGTTCGATAGAAGGAGGAAATTCATAGACCTTTTCATGCTGCAAGCATCCTTTTTGCTCGTTAAAGGATGTTCTTTAAAGGATGTCGAATTTGGGTCGTAAGTGAGCAAAACCTACAAAAATTGTTGATACTATTATATATATAAGGGAAATTTTTCAAGCAGCTTAAAAAACTTTGCATTGATTACATATAACTATGTAAAGGTTGAGGCCTAAGATTGATAGAACACATGTTCATGTTCACAAAGTGAGCCATGGATTTGCATAAAAGATAACCCCAAGAACTAAGTCTGGCATAGTGAAATCATTTTACCGATCTTGCTGAGGATAAATAGAATTGAATTGAATTTGTATTCTTCATCTATCTGCTGATGGAAGGACTTACATAGGCTTATCGACTCACTTTTCGAGAATCATCCAAAGTCGAATAGACATTATATATAACATAAATTTCCAACAAATTTATATGCCATTCTATCATGGACTAAAAGACCATGGAGTAATAGAAATAATAGAAAACTTTATATATCTTTGGTGAATTCCTAAAACCTTTTTGGCATCTTTTCCGATTGTTGTAAATTTGTATGAATTATTTTAATGAAATTCGAAATCCTTATCAGCGCTTCAAAGACTAAATTCTTTCTTGAATTTGATTATAAGCTGCTTTACATAGCTATATGATACACTGAAATTCAACTGAATAACATGTTAAACATGAATTTATAAGCCTTGACCTACTGAATTTCATTCCCAACAAAGTTGTCTTTTATAGCGTATTTCAACTTCGACATTATCACATAGTTCATTTTATGCCTTTATGGAAAATTGCAGCAAGCACGTGGGGTTGTATGGGCTATTTCTGACGTGGCCGGCAACAACGATGAGAACAGCAACAACAATCAAAACAATATGCGAACAACACACGCATCAGAAACAAAAAAAAAAGAAGGCATACAAAATTTGCAGCCAACAATGAGATCGCTTATCAGTAGGCGTCTAATTTACGACAATGAGCCGCCGACATGGCCTATGCAGCACCAACCGCAACCTTAATCCCCTATCCAGTGTGTGTAATGGTGATGGTGTGCGTGCATGTAAATTACTTCACACATCCCAAGTCAACGGGCCAGCTTTAATCCGCCAATTTGCGAACACTAAAACACACATGGACAATTTTGTACTCACCTCGAATCGAACTTCTTGCCATCGGCCTGCAGTGTGCCCGTGTAGTGCATGGTCAGCGAGTCGCCACTCTTTGATTTTTGATCACAGATCTCTGGTGTGCTGATCACTTCCACTTTCAGATCCGCGCAGCGAACTCCGGCCACCAGAAGGCACGAAAATACGACCAGTGATTTCAACATGGCTGCAAGAATTGAAAAAAAAATATATTTTTCAATTATAAATTGTAATTAACAAACGAAAAAGTAGCAAAGGAATAAACTCGTGGAACAGCTACACTGCATAAAATGGGATTGGTGTTGGAGAGGATAAGTGGAGAACAATGGAGAGGATAAGTGTTTTTCTATTTGTTTCGTTGCTGCATAGATGAAAAGGGTGTCATACGATAAGGTCCCAGAAAGACTTCACCCTAGATTTGATCATGTGGGTCTTATGCTATAACCGAAAGATGAAATAAGTACGCTAGGAGCATCCTAGAAGCTTTGGAACGACACAAACAAACACAGCGAATAATCTATAAGTCACCTTAAACCATCTTACCTTCTTTCAGATTACCTTAGCAATTCGTATTTAAGACTCTTCTTTTAAACAGATCTTTTGCCTCTAAACTACTTATTTCAAAAGTAAGAAAAACTTTTACTGCAATATTTTCCATTTCAATGAATCAAATTGTCTTTTAATCCTGAACAGAAGTTTTCCACAGAATGTACAGAATATAGAGCGGAGTTGACATAGCCATGTCCTGAAAGTGGAATATATTTGAAGGAACAGCTTTGTATATGCCAAACATCAGCACTATACTAGCTGGACACAACAGCGGGATAAACCAATTCCCTTATTCTGATTGGGGAACAACGCTCAGGCCGTGTTCCAACAGCTAGATGTTTGAAATTCTACGCAAAAGTTTGATTTTGTGACTTAGGTAAAATCCATAGATTATTTAAACAAGTTTTCTGCTTCCTTTAGTGACAACTAAATCTAGTTTTACTTTTTCTTAAGATAAAATAATGAGACTTGCTATTTAGGTATATTAGTCCTGGCTCAATTAGAGAATCTGGGAGAAATTGCTAGTTTTTCTCGAGTTGTCTAAAAGGAAACCGATTGCTGTTAAATTGTACACTTTCTTCTTTGTTCTCCAAAAAGTCGGGTTGCTATTAATTTTCTTATATTTCCTATATTTATTTTCACCATCTACTAATTATCAATAAATACCAAAGCCTAAATTGATTGACCATAACATCTGCTTTCATCGCATAGTTCGATTGTTGTTAACTTTTATACCTGGCATACATATATCATAATAAAAACGACTCACGTATTACATAATTTATCAATTTACCAAAAAAAAAAAAGTGAAACCAAAAAGAAAAGTCAATTGAAATCAATTATCCAATACAAAAAGGTGCACAAGGTTTGCTCAACAGTGTAAAGTGCGAAATTAAAACGTAGAGTGAAAAATTAGTCATTATGCAAATCTGCAAATTCATTGTACGAGTCCGTGGCGCTTCCCCAAACGGCCGTCGCCTCTACCTCGACCAATAAACTTCACCTAACCAAGTTTGAGCATCTGCAAGAGAGTGGGAGGGGTGGGGGGAGATTATATGTATGATGGTTATGCAATGCTATACGAACGACGCCAAAATTATTGCGAATGCAATTACTTTTTGTGCGCTTTTGAATGCTGAGGCTCAAGCTCAGGCTGAGGCTGAGTGTTGAATGCGTATGCGTAATATCCGAGAGGTGGGCCAAAGGCGAAGACGACGATGGATTTCGAAAACGCTTCAAACGTTAATTATAATACAAGATGACCAGCTCATACAACATACTTTATAATATTTGCACATTTTTGGACATCAAGCAGCGCGTAGGTGTTTGATTTTTGCAAATGAAAGTTGGTAACCCTTTTTTTATATTTTTTTTGGACATTTTCAATGGGTGGAAAGCATGGATTGTGGCCAAAAATCTATGCAAAAGATGAAGAAAGCCCAAGCACATGATTTGCAATAAATGAAATCATATATGAACAATGAGTGAAAACTTTCACTAATGAAAGGCGGACGACCATGCAGATGATACAGCAGCAGCTGGCAATTGTTGAAGGTAAAAAGTTGGCATCCCAACAATTGGCTAACGGGCCCGGGCCAACAACAACAACAACAACAGCAACGGCAACGGCTTACTCTGGATCTTGACTGTATCTTCAGAGTGTGTCTGCTCCAGCGGCTGTCTCAAGTCTTTGCTCTTATTTTCTGTTTTATTTTCTTCTGAAAACCAGTTGGGGGCGACATACATGATGATGTTGCCTCTTCATTTTTAGCCAAAGTTCATTGAACCAGGCCTTTACCACTCGGCTTGACCACGACATTTGGGCCGCTGCAATGACTGGAGCTGGAGGTGTTTTAATTTGCAGCAGGCCGCTAATAAAATGAAAACTTTCCAGCTAAACCAGAGTCACAGTTTTTTTTTCTTATAATTTGAAGTACACGTCATGATAATATTCCACAGTTTTCGCTTTCCCAGTGCACTAAAAACAAACGCATCTCGCAAACAGAAAACAACAACAAACAAATTGTGATTAGCTAAACACGACGATCGAGACAAAGTCTGGGTCCAACTACTAGTTTTTTTTTGTTTTTTGTCATGGCTATGCGGATGCCCGGCACTATGATGTGGATGTGGAGCGGGCGGTTAGCGATAAGAGATAGAGAGCCTGAGCCTGCTGCTGCTGCTGGTGGGGGCTGCGTTTCTGGTTCCAGTATCTGCTCTGGCCTTGTTTAGTTTTCTTCTATGTAGTAGTACATACATCTCTAGCCATAAGGGCGACGGAGCAGGGTTAAGGCAGAAGGCAAACATACTGATACAATAGCCATCACACACAGCCACGCTCTCTTTGGCTTCTCCGCTGTGTGCCACATTCGTCGATGTGTAAAACAAACACGATGTGAATATGAATGAAAAGTAATGACATCGACATCGACATCGCCTACCCAAAGTACACGCTTTCTTTCATTTCATTTTATTTTAATTAATTTCATATCAACTTATTCCAACGCTGACTTGTTTCTTTAAAAAACTCGTAAGTTGTTAAGCTTTTCCTTTTTGGTATACCTTTATTCTGTTTTATTTTCTGAATTGCTGGCAATCTCTCACTTGGTTTCACAAAACACGCGAGCAACGTGGAGCAACGGCAACTGCTACGATCGACGTGCGCTAGGCAACTGTTCGGAATATCGGCGATGTTGGCGGTTTACTAGAGAGCAGCCAGCCGCCGCCACACACCGCCTGAGACCACACCACCACCACCAATACAACTGCCGCTGAGAGAGATACAACTGACGCAGACACTTGTCCACGTAATCAAATTACTCGTGCAGGTCGGGAGCGTTGCGGGTGTCAGGCGCAAGCGCCCCAAGCTAAGTATCAGCTGAACTTCAACTGTCAAAGAGGCTTTGACTATATTTTTATTTCAAATCTGAATGGATCCAGTATAGGAATAGATAATACAATCTGTATATTCCAATTTCGTTAGTTCAAGCTATTGATATCTTAGGTCGATGTAAGCCTT